>CM055265.1:96153733-96458191 GCA_029237695.1 Conchocele bisecta | reverse complement strand
TTCACTACCGACCCTGTAAGTTACACCAGTGTGTCTTATAAAGAAAAAAATAGGTTTATGAATATTTCTTGACTTTGGGAGGCTTGACTAGGTGTATTTTTTAGAGTATTTCATAATTCTACGAAACTGAATGTTAGCTCCAGTTGATTTTGACATCTTGGAAAATGTCGCCTGCTATGCTGTCTCGCCGGTACGGTTTCGCGTCAGATTTTAAGGTATTTTTCGGGCATTTGTAGCGAAAATTTGAGCTGGTTATGACCCCGCTTTGAAAACGTTTTCAGAAAATGGTGTGGTGTTACAAGTGATAGAACAAGACATAACAAAGTATCTGTGCCTCATATTTTCATGAAAACAATTCCGATAAATTCAGTCGTGTTGAAACTTTTGGCCAAAAATAGGTGGGTGGGGTAACTTTGTAAAAAATTAATTCAACACATCTGATGCGGTTACTGAATTTTTATTGTGGTGCGCGATTTGTACTTCATTTGCGAGTATTTTTCAATACTTGTCGCAAGAGCCTCCTTAACTGATTGTGAGAGGCGGTGATTTTTATAAGTCACCCGCCGCCCTCAGAAAAGCAGTCAATTTTGGCTATTTTCAACCGTCCCGTGATGCCTTAAGGGAAAAGTCTGATATTTCAAGGTGTCATATTTCACCTCTAACCAGTATTGTTTGACAGAAGAACATGTCCCAAGATAACATCCAGCAGTTTTAGTTTACTGCACTCAAATATGCAGGGTTCAGCAGGGCTGGAGGTAAGCATGGTATTTTGCTGTCGATACACCGAAATGAAACTTCGCGTTTCGCCATTTTGGGGGTGGGCGATATCCGCGCCCCATTTCGACATCAGCTTTCATTTTGTACATTTTTCTTTGTTTACGTTTTACGTAAAATTTATGAAATTAGCAATATAGAGCGAGACGAGCCGTTTCGCGGAAAAAATATTTCCCCTTAAGGTCTCACGGGACAGTGGGCAGCTAGCTTTAAAAAGGGGGTGGACGATTTTCTATATACTTCACTACCGACCCTGTAAGTTACACCAGTGTGTCTAGAAAAATAGGTTTATGAATATTTCTTGACTTTGGGAGGCTTGACTAGGTGTATTTTTTAGAGTATTTCATAATTCTACGAAACTGAATGTTAGCTCCAGTTGATTTTGACATCTTGGAAAATGTCGCCTGCTATGCTGTCTCGCCGGTACGGTTTCGCGTCAGATTTTAAGGTATTTTTCGGGCATTTGTAGCGAAAATTTGAGCTGGTTATGACCCCGCTTTGAAAACGTTTTCAGAAAATGGTGTGGTGTTACAAGTGATAGAATCAAAGGACTGAAAGTCCTGAAATCCTTCGCAGTTGCGACAAAAAGTATTCTCTCAAAGAGTCGTCACAGACTGGAATGCACTCCCTAGTGATTGTGTAAATTCGAACACACTAAATAGTTTCAAAAGTTCACTCAACTCTGCCTGGAAGAAGAGACCCAGCAAATTCAACACGTGAAAATATTGTACAGACATTTTAACCATGATTTAGTTGCGCTCTCCCCCCAGTTTCAAAGACAATTATCCAATTTGACGTCGCTAAAATAGGCCAGTACAAGCCTAGCTTACAAAAAACGGCCTTCAACCAAGGTTGAACAAAGGTAGGTAGAAAATAAAAAAAAAGTACTTGCCCAGGTCAAAAAGTTACTCGCCCAGTTTTTTTTAAAAATAAATTGCTATTTCCAGTTTTTGTAATGTTGCATCTTATTTATAAAAAAAAGCTTTTACATATGATCATTACCAAAACGTATGAGACATATTCACTATTATTGTTATTTATATTTTAAGTATTAAATGAACATAAACAAACAAATAGCAGCGAATTTGCTCAGAGGCTTGCACACTTCTTATTTTCTATAAGCGTTGAGTGACATAGATTTAGTTTAATTTATAGTGGCTACGTTTGCATGCGCTGCGTGCTGCCTTAATTACTAAATTCAATGGTTTCGGACCCGGCGCCGACCGTTTCGTCCCAAGCCGTTATGTTCGGCGTCTGAAATGCGCGTTAACCCAACTGTATACGAGACGATATATGTGGCCGCGAATACACTAGTCTATACTCGCAGTCCTATTATTTGTTAGCCCGGCCGGCCGCGTAAAGCCGACAAATAATCCTGTGAATTAAACTTGCCCGATATGGGACCGTGTTCAAAATCGCTAGAGATTCTACCGTAACCGTGTGATCATAGACACTGCTTGAATCTTACTTCCCGCAAATTGACGTAAACTGTAAACAACAAATGTCGCTGAATTAATACCATTTGTTGGCCGTTATCGATGGAAATAATTGGCAATTTCTTCCAAAAAAAAAAATCTGGACCTAATCTTTCACTCGCCAAACTGGGCGAGTGCCTGTAGAAAGTACTCGACCGCCACAAAAAGCACTCGCCATGGCGAGCTGGGCGAGTGAAATTTCAACCCCTGAATTATTGTATCGATTCAGCTGCGCGAAATGACCTTGTCAATTTGCATAAACTGAAGCCATCACAGGCGCTCGGATTGTTCAACAAAAATAATAGATCGCATTTCATCACACAGATATCGATATAAAATGGATTATGATGCATGTTTTGTTGAACGGGTATATAATAAATAGGTTTTTGGATTTGTACGGAAATATATTTTGGCGTACTCGTTCGTTCGGCGGAACCTAAAATTATTCAAACTCTAAGACAATGTTTCCTTTGTGAAGTGTATCATACTGCATTTTCTGTGTAACGTCATTATAGATTAGTTGATGTTTTAAGTAAAATGGACACTGATTAATAATATCGATGGCTCAAGATGATTATTTAAAGCATGCGGTATGTAACTGTCAAAAAACAATGTTTCTGTTTTAAATCATCATCATTTCGCTGTCCAATGTTGGATTTTATCGAGCCATTGACCTATGACTATGTGAACGATTCTGTAATTTGTCGGCATAAAATGGCGGAAACTACTTTTCATGAGACACGAGGTTAATTGTATCAGTGCGCGTGAAAAATAATATACTCAAATTAATACATGTCAGTTTATATTATATTAAATCAGATAAACATTTTGTAATATAAATGTCGTACAGAAAAATTAACAACACATGTATTACACTACACAATATAATGTTAGCTCACTACACAATATAATGTTAGCTCATTATCAGAACTATTTTCATGGCGTATAACTACGTATAAATTACATGTGGAGCGGTCGATCATTGCGCTAAAAATATAACCTTCCTAACAAAATATTTATTATGAAACACGACAGTTAATATTTTATAAAATCACAAACTGTTTTTGCATAAATCATGTGAGGTCTCAAAAACCGTATAAGGACTATATCCAAGCAAATATGCTTGGATAACAAGACATAACAAAGTATCTGTGCCTCATATTTTCATGAAAACAATTCCGATAAATTCAGTCGTGTTGAAACTTTTGGCCAAAAATAGGTGGGTGGGGTAACTTTGTAAAAAATTAATTCAACACATCTGATGCGGTTACTGAATTTTTATTGTGGCGCGCGATTTGTACTTCATTTGCGAATATTTTTCAATACTTGTCGCAAGAGCCTCCTTAACTGATTGTGAGAGGCGGTGATTTTTATAAGTCACCCGCCGCCCTCAGAAAAGCAGTCAATTTTGGCTATTTTCAACCGTCCCGTGATGCCTTAAGGGAAAAGTCTGATATTTCAAGGTGTCATATTTCACCTCTAACCAGTATTGTTTGACAGAAGAACATGTCCCAAGATAACATCCAGCAGTTTTAGTTTACTGCACTCAAATATGCAGGGTTCAGCAGGGCTGGAGGTAAGCATGGTATTTTGCTGTCGATACACCGAAATGAAACTTCGCGTTTCGCCATTTTGGGGGTGGGCGATATCCGCGCCCCATTTCGACATCAGCTTTCATTTTGTACATTTTTCTTTGTTTGCGTTTTACGTAAAATTGATGAAATTAGCAATATAGAGCGAGACGAGCTGTTTCGCGGAAAAAATATTTCCCCTTAAGGTCTCACGGGACAGTGGGCAGCTAGCTTTAAAAAGGGGGAAGGGGGTGGACGATTTTCTATATACTTCACTACCGACCCTGTAAGTTACACCAGTGTGTCTAGAAAAATAGGTTTATGAATATTTCTTGACTTTGGGAGGCTTGACTAGGTGTATTTTTTAGAGTATTTCATAATTCTACGAAACTGAATGTTAGCTCCAGTTGATTTTGACATCTTGGAAAATGTCGCCTGCTATGCTGTCTCGCCGGTACGGTTTCGCGTCAGATTTTAAGGTATTTTTTATTTTTCGGCATTTGTAGCGAAAATTTGAAGCTGGTTATGACCCAGCTTTGAAATCATTTTCAGAAAATGGTGTGGTGTTACAAGTAATAGAACAAGACATAACAAAGTATCTGTGCCTCATATTTTCATGAAAACAATTCCGATAAATTCAGTCGTGTTGAAACTTTTGGCCAAAAATAGGTGGGTGGGGTAACTTTGTAAAAAATTAATTCAACACATCTGATGCGGTTACTGAATTATTTTTGTGGCGCGCGATTTGTACTTCATTTGCGAGTATTTTTCAATACTTGTCGCAAGAGCCTCCTTAACTGATTGTGAGAGGCGGTGATTTTTATAAGTCACCCGCCGCCCTCAGAAAAGCAGTCAATTTTGGCTATTTTCAACCGTCCCGTGATGCCTGAGTTGTATTAATTAATAAGCCTTATTTTGATTCTCTATCACTCTTAGAAAGCAAAATATGATTATTTGAAGTGGGGACAAGTTTTTTGAATGACCCTGTATATACTATTCGGGAAAAAAAATCCTTGAATTATATTAGTACCGGACAAAACGGCGATCAGAGAATAGCATGATCAATGGCGAACAGTGAAGACCATGGCCAGATTTCACGCATGCGGATGTTGCACAATGGCAAAACAGAGAAGACCCCGATCAATGGTGATCGGACTACACGGGTGCGGAGATTGGTGTAGCGCAATATAACGTAGATCATACTTGCATATGTATTATATATTTTGATTTATTTCTTCATAGACAAATAGAAGAAATGAGAGAAATAAGTAACCTATGTTACGACCAGCGCCGTACATGTAATACACAACAAGAGCTCCGCGGAGCAAAATGTCCCGCCTGGCGCAGTTTGATAGTATATATGGAGCTTGTAATAACCTTGGGGTTAGTGAGCACCATGGGCTTTCTGTAGAATGATGCGGGATGTTGCTACAAATGCATGTATGGAATATTAAAGCATAAACTGAGCGTTAATTTTTCCAAACACGTAAATTTCTAAGTCAGTGACCTTGACCTTTGGGGTTAGCGGGCACCATGGGCTTTCTGTAGAATGATGGGCTTTCTGTAGAATGATGCGGGATGTTGTTACAAATGCATGTATGGAATATTAAAGCATAAACTGAGCGTTAACTTTTCCAAACACGGAAATTTCTAATTCAGTGACCTTGACCTTTGGGGTTAGCGGGCATCATGGGCTTTCTGTAGAATGATGCGGGATGTTGTTACAAATGCATATATGGCATATTAAAGCATAAACTGAGCGTTAAAACTGAGCGTTAACTTTTCCAAACACGGACATTTCTAAGTCTGCGACCTTGACCTTTGGGGTTTGCGGGCACCATGGGCTTTCTGTAGAATGATGCGGGATGTTGTTACAAATGCATGTATGGAATATTAAAGCATAAACTGAGCGCTAACTTTTGCAAACACGCAAATTTCTAATTCAGTGACCTTGACCTTTGGGGTTAGCAGGCACCATGGGATTTCTGTAGAATGATGCAGGATGTTGTTACAAATGCATGTATGGAATATTAAAGCATAAACTGAGCGTTACAAAGCGTTAACTCCACAGGAAATTTCTAAGTCGTGACCTTGACCTTTGGGGTTAGCGGGCACCATGGGCTTTCTGCAGAATGATGCGGGATGTTCTTACAAATGCATGTATGGAATATTAAAGCATAAACTGAGCGTTAACTTTTCCAAACACGAACATTTCTCTAAGTCAGTGACCTTGACCTTTGGCGTTAGAGGGCATCATGGGTTTTCTGTAGAATGATGCGGGATGTTGTTACAAATGCATGTATGGAATATTAAAGCATAAACTGAGCGTTAACTTTTCCAAACACGGAAATTTCTAAGTCAGTGACCTTGACCTTTGCGGTTTGCGGGCACTATGGGCTTTCTGTAGAATGATGCGGGATGTTGTTACAAATGCATGTATGGAATATTAAAGCATAAACTGAGCGTTAACTTTTCCAAACACGGAAATTTCTAAGTCAGTGACCTTGACCTTTGGGGTTAGCGGGCAACATGGGCTTTCTGTAGAATGATGCGGGATGTTGTTACAAATGCATGTATGGAATATCAAAGCATAAACTGAGCGTTAACTTACCAAACACGGAAATTTCTAAGTCAGTGACCTTGACCTTTGGGGTTAGCGGGCACCATGGGCTTTCTGTAGAATGATGCAGGATGTTGTTATAAATGCATGTATGGAATATTAAAGCATAAACGGGGCATTAACTTTCCCAAACACGGAAATTTCTAAGTCAGCGACCTTGACCTTTGGGGTTAGAGGGCATCATGGGCTTTCTGTAGAATGATGCGGGATGTTGTTACAAATGCATGTATGGAATATTAAAGCATAAACTGAGCGTTAACTTTTCCAAACGAATATTAAAGCATAAACTGAGCGTTAACTTTTCCAAAAATATCTAAAAGTTAACTTTTCCAAACACGGAAATTTGTAAGTCAGTGACCTTGACCTTTGGGGTTAGCGGGCACCATGGGCTTTCTGCAGAATGATGCAGGATGTTGTTACAAATGTATGTAAGGAATATTAAAGTATAAACTGAGCATTAACTTTTCCAAACACGGAAATTTCTAAGTCAGCGACCGTGTTTCTGGGTTTGTGCACGCGACCTTGACCTTTGGGGTTAGCGGGCACCATGGGATTTGTGTAGAATGATGCGAGATGTTGTTACAAATGCATGTATGGAATATTAAAGCATTCCATTGAGGGAAACAGAAGTTACAATGAATTAACCTGAGCGGTAAGTTTTAGAAACAGCTAAACGCAAAAACTTAACGTTGAATGCATGTGAAAAGTATGTCAATGAACCATGAAAAGCAGGTGAAGGTCACATGTGTTCCCTCTGTGTGAGATGGTTACACCACAGTGTTGATGTATACCAAGTATGGAGGTCGTAGGAGTTATAGTTTTCTGGAAACTGAGCTAAACGCAAAAACTTAACGTGAAATGTTGACGCCGCCACCGCCGACGACGACGACGCTGACGGAAAAGCTATACCTATGTCCCGCTTCTGCTAAAGCAGGCGGGACAATATACCCACAACAAATAGGGCCACGCCAGTGACAATGTGGATTGTATGCAGTATGGTGGCACCAACTTGTCAGAACACTGTACAGGAAATACACAAGCTATGTCACCAAAGGGCTGCGAGCAGCGACCCGGCCACCATTTAAACCTGTCCTAGTATACATAGATTATTAAAATAATCTAGAGATGACATCAGATAATTTTTTCTGTTAATTGAGCATCGTAGGTTTAATATTGCAAGCATGAATGAGTCACCAGAAAAGGATGAAACAAAACAGTTCTCTTACTCAGTAATTTACCAACAAAACAGTTTTCTAACTCTGGAATGTCCGCATAATTATCATGGTCTGGAGAAGAAAGATGCGAAGAGTATAATGAATTACAGTTGATGGTTGCCTAACTGCTACAGCTGGTTACCTGTGCACTCTGAACAGCACTGTAATCATCCAGGCTCCAGATGTTTATTGAATTATCATGGCCACCTGTGTACAGAAAATTGCAGCCAATTGTCATTGCCTGAATCTGCAATAGAAAACACAACATGTATCTCAACATTCAGCCATTCCTTGTAAGCCATTAGTTTGGTCTTTTAATACATATTTGACAGTGTGGACACATTCCAATACAGCACAAGTATATGAGCAATGAATTATTTTATTGTGCATTGCCAACCTAGCTGAGAATACAAACTAGCACAAGTGAGCTCACAGATACGTCCCTACATGACACCTTAGGTGGTATATTCATTAATTTCAAATAACGGAATGACCAACTAAGAAACAATAAGGGTAAGTGGTTACGAATTAAGTCCAATGAAAAAATGGATGGACAGACAGATGGAAAGGTGAAAACTAGTTACCCCTCTGAATACCTACCATACGAATAACAAGAAATGGCATCGTTAAACAAAGCTTATCCCCTCACTGGCATCCTTGATAATAATTATTTTTTTTTAACATTTTTGCTTTACAAATTTGCCTTACAAACAAGATGAACATAAGTCCTCAGTGACCTTGACCTTGGGCGGTCAGACATGGGTCGTATGTAAAACAAAGCACCATCCCTAGAAACACATTGTGGGCAAATATTATCAAAAACATTGTTTCCTTACAAATTTGCCTTGCAAACATGGTGAACACTAGAGCAAGTGAGCAGAGGCTCACGGATACCACTGGTCGCCGCCTGGACCAACAAACAACAAGAGTTGTCAGAAGACAACGAAGCTCGCCTGTTGGCAGCCTTAACTCAAACTTGGCACAGTTGCAAAAAAAACATGAATATTATATATAATTGACCTTGGGTTAAGGGGCATGCGGTGGACCGTGACATTGGGGTCAGAGGTGCAAGGTGGGTTTGCTATAGCATAATATATCATATTAATATGAATGCATGTATAAAATATCAATGCGCTCCCTGAAAACAGAAGTAAAACAAAATTTAACCCAACGTTAAGTTTATGAATGCACTAAGTTGGTGATTTTCTACAGTATGATAGCTATTCACATGAGGAATGCATGTATGAATGTGCTAAGTTTGTGACCTTGGGGAAAGGGGTGTGGGGGGATCATGGATTTGCTGTAGTACAATAAAGGATCATCAGATGAATGCATGTATGAAATATCAAAGCGTTCCCTGTAAAGAAACAGAAGTTACACAACATTTACCACGTTAAGTTTATGAACATGCTAAGTTTGTGACCTTGACCTTGGGGCAAGGGTTGGGTGGTGGGTTGTGTATTTGCTACAGCATGATAGAGGGTCATCAGAGGAATGAATGTATGAAATATCAAGGCGTTCCATGAAAGGAAACAGATGTTATAATACATTTACCCCAACGTTAAGTTTATAAATGTGTTAAGTTTGTGACCTTGACCTTGGGGTAAGGGGTGGGTCATGGATTTGCTATAGCACAATAGAGTATCATCAGATGAATGCATGTATGAAATATCAAGGCGTTCCATGAAAGGAAACAGATGTTATAAGACATTTACCCCAACGTTATTTTTAAGTTTATGAATGTGCTAGGTTTGTGACCTTGACCTTGGGGTAAGGGTTTGGTGGTGAGTCGTGGATTTGCTACAGCTTGATAGAGGGTCATCTGAGGAATGCATGTATGAAATATCAAGGCGTTCCATGACAGAAACAGATGTTATAAGACATTTAAGTTTATGAATGTGCCAAGTTTGTGACCTTGACCTTGGGGAAAGGGGTGGGAGGTGGGTCATGGATTTGCTATAGTACGATAGAGTTTCATCAGATGAATGCATGTATGAAATCTGAAGGTATTCCCTGTAAATAAACAGAAGTTACACAACATTTACCTCAACGTTCAGTTTATGAATGTGCTAAGTTTGTGACCTTGACCTTGTCGTAAGGGATGGACGGTGGGTCATGGATTTGCAACAGCACGATAGAGTATCATCAGATAGAGGGTCATCTGAGGAATGCATGTATGAAATATCAAGGCGTTCCATGACAGAAACAGATGTTATAAGACATTTAAGTTTATGAATGTGCTAAGTTTGTGACCTTGACCTTGGGGTAAGGGTTGGGTGGTGGATCGTGGATTTGCTACAACATGATAGAGGGTCAGCAGATGAATGCATGTATAAAATATGAAGGCATTCCCTGTAAATAAACAGAAGTTACACAACATTTACCCCAACGTTAAGTTTATGAACATGCTAAGTTTGTGACATTGACCTTGGGGTAAGGGTTGGGTGGTGGGTCATGGAGTTGCTACAGCATGATAGAGGGTCATCTGAGGAATGCATGTCTGAAATATGAAGGCGTTCCATGAAAGGAAACAGATGTTACTAGAAATGTGGCATGTCGGCACACGAATGCCCCCGCTGGCAGCCAAAGAAAACGAGGCATATTTGATTATAAGCCATTTACCCGAGCGTTAAGGTTTTGAACGCACCAAGTCTGTGACCTTGACCCTGGGCTTAGTGGGGGCGGGACGAATGTGGATTTGTCACAGGGCGGTAGAGGACCATTGTAGCAATGCGTGTGTGAAATGTGAAGCAGATCCGAGCAAGGAAATACAAATTATAAACCATTTAATTGAATGTTAAGGTTTCAAACGCACCAAGTCTGTGACCTTGACCCTGTGCTTAGCGGGGGCAGGACGAATGTGGATTTGTCACAGGACGGTAGAGGACCATTGGAGCAATGCGTGTGTGAAATGTGAAGCAGATCCGAGCAAGGAAACAGAAATTATAAGCCATTTACCCAAGCGTTAAGGTTTCGAATGCACCAAGTCTGTGACCATAACCCTGGGCTTAGCGGGGGCGGGACGAATGTGGATTTGTTAAAGGGCGGTAGAGGACCATTGGAGCAATGCGTGTGTGCAATGTGAAGCAGATCCGAGCAAGGAAATTATAAGCCATTTACTCGAGCGTTAAGGTTTCGTACGTACGTACGGACGTACGTTACGTACGTTACGTTCGTTAAGTACGTTACGTACGTTACGTACGTTACGTAGTTACGTACGTTACGTACGTTACGTACGTTACGTATGTACGGATGCCGGTAACACTATATGCCCCCCTCACCATTCGGTGGCGGGGGCATAATAAGGCATTTACCCAGCAGGTTTCGAACACACCAAGTCTGTGACCTTGACCCTGGGCTTAGCGGGGGCGGCACGAATGTGGATTTGTCACATGGTGGCAGAGGACCATTGGAGCAATGCGTGTGTGAAATGTGAAGCAGATCCGAGCAAGGAAACAGAAATTATAAGCCATTTACCCGAGCGTTAAGGTTTCGGGACATACGTACGTTACATACGTACGGTCGCCGGTAACACTATATGCCCCCCTCACCATTCGGTGGCGGGGGCATAATAACCCCCTTGGAGTGAGACAGGACAGTCTTGATACAGCCACAATAGTAACCAACCTCCTTGGAGTCAGTCAGGACAGTCTTGATACAGCCCTTATAGTAACTAACCTCCTTGGAGTGAGCCAGGACAGTCTTGATACAGCCCCTATAGTAAGTAACCTCCTTGGAGTGAGCCAGGACAGTCTTGATACAGCCCCAATAGTAACTACCTTGGAGTGAGCCAGGACAGTCTTGATACAGCCCCTATAGTAACTAACCTCCTTGGAGTGAGCCTGGACAGTCTTGATACAGCTCCTATAGTAACTACCTTGGAGTGAGCCAGGACAGTCTTGACACAACCCATATAGTAACTCGCTTGGAGTGACCCAGGACAGTATTGATACAGCCCCTATAGTAAATACCTTTGAGCGAGTCAGGACAGTCTTGATACAGCCCCAATAGTAACTACCTTGGAGTGAGCCAGGACAGTCTTGATACAGCCCCTATAGTAACTACATTGGAGTGATCCAGGACAGTCTTGATACATCCCCAATAGTAACTACCTTGGAGTGAGCCAGGACAGTCTTGATACAGCCCGAATAGTAACTACCTTGGAGTGACCCAGGACAGTCTTGATACAGCACCTATAGTAACTAACCTCCTTGGAGTGAGCCAGGACAGTCTTGATGCAGCCCCTATAGTAACTAAATTAGAGTGAGCCAGGACAGTTTTGATACAGCCCCTATAGTAACTACCTTGGAGTGAGCCAGGACAATCTTGATACAGCCCCAATAGTAACTAACCTCCTTGGAGTGAGCCAGGACAGTCTTGATACAGCCCCTATAGTAACTAACCTCCTTGGAGTGAGCCAGGACAGTCTTGATGCAGCCCCTATAGTAACTACATTAGAGTGAGCCAGTACAGTTTTGATACAGCCCCTATAGTAACTACCTTGGAGTGAGCCAGGACAGTTTTGATACAGCCACTATAGTAACTACATTGGAGTGAGCCAGGACAGTCTTGATACAGCCCCTATAGTAACTAACCTCCTTGGAGTGAGCCATGACAGTCCTGATACAGCCCCTATAATAACTAACCTCCTTGGAGTGCGCCTGGACAGTTTTGATACAGGCCCTATAGTAAATACCTTGGAGTGAGCCAGGACAGTCTTGATACAGCCCCTATAGTAACTAACCTCCTTGGAGTGAGCCAGGACAGTCTTGATACAGCCCCTATAGTAACCCTATAGTAACCCTATAGTAACTAACCTCCTTGGAGTGAGCCAGGACAGTCTTGATACAGCCCTTATAGTAACTAACCTCCTTGGAGTGAGCCTGGATTGTTTTGATACAGCCTCTGGCAAGGTTCTCCAGGTCCCAGACCTTGATTGTACTATCGCAACCCGCCGTGTACAACTTCTTGTTCTTTGTGGCCATGCACCACACAATGTCCTGGTGACCTCTGCAACATGGTAGATCGACATGTCTGGGAGTAGCCCTGGACCAGTCTGTGCAGGTGCCAGCAACTCATAGTCTGTGGGACAAACCCATTTTTTTTTTATTCTGTTGCACCCCCACCCCCCCAAGCCCCTCTGCCCTTATTTTCTTTCACCAACTTGATGGAAAAAGGAAAATATGTCTACTATCAGAGTATGCCTGTTGCCAATCACAAACAGTGTCCCAAAGTGGTGAAATCAAGGAGAGATAACTAGTACCCATTTTTAGGAAAATACAGTGACCACTGACTGCTATCACAAATTATACATACATATACATAGTGTTGAGTAAAGTTATGTTTGTAGTAAGAGTAACACACAATTTGATGTAAAACATTATTAATAGATGCTGGATCTTGAACATTGATCACCCAACCCAATTGTGGGAACATTTCCTGCCATTTTGAAATACAAAATGGCCACCAATCTGGAGATATTTCTTGCAATATCTTATTAACGAAGCCAGCTATTCAAATGATTTTTGCAGATATCACTATCATCATTTCTGGCAATCAGATGGTAATGGCAAGAATAATATAATCCATATATTGCATTTCAATATGGCCGCCACTCATAATATATTTGCCTAGTATTTCTAATAAAACATCAGTCATTTTTAATTTCAAAAGTGTCAGTGTCTCACAATGCAATACTGGATAATACCTTGTAAGTATGGAGCCAAAGTAGAAACATCAGTATCATTATATGACATGTCTCGAGAAAAGTGGGCTTACTGAGACTTTGACCAGTGTACATGTAGTTCCTGCTTAGGCAGCACATGTTTACAGCCAGATCTAACGGATCTAATGTGTTTGTTTGATGCATCAACTATGGTTCCGGAATGCAACATTGAATACTGTATGTGCTGACTTGATACCGGGATATATCAATTTCAAAATCAATAAAGACACTGTTATCTAAACAGTATACAAATGGATTATATACTAAACACTAGATACAATCAGTACATGTATGTAGCTCAGCAATTAGTTATTTATGCTATTGCTAGATGTCCCAATAGCCGTTTCCCAATTCATATCCCTATATGCAAGGTATCAGGTGGGTAGGCTGGACGCTCACCAAAACAGCCATATCGACTACCCAGTTGCGAGGTGGGTGCTTTATCTACTAGACCACACCAACATATATCAAGAGTTAATATGGCATATTAGCTGTATATTGATTGTCATGTTGTTTTGCGCTCCTCAAAAAGCAGGAAAAATCCCCTGCCGATTAAAATAAGTGTTTGCAATATAATACCCATTCATTCATGGTTGTTGTTCATCATATACTATCAGCCAATGCGTCACTGGCACAACCAAACCAAATCAGTTTAAGCGATATCTTTTATGCAATGTATTGAACATATATATACGTAACTACAATTGAATGGAATTATGATTTTCTTTTGATGAGTACCAATTGTGTATTCAGTATGTACTGATTTGAAGGTGGATTGGTTAAACGATCTGTCAGTAAGCGATGCTTCATAAGATATCATGTATATAGCCATAACACCGACTAGGTGAAAACGCTATGGATAATCAGTATATGAATGCATATGTGAAATGTCAATACAATTCCTGAATACGTTAAGTTTCTGATAAATGGACGGAATGATGGTTCAACAAGCTTAATTCTTGCATTGTCCATGTTCTAGGCATAGGCTTCATTGGAGTCATCATTGGAATTTGTAACAATGTCAACTTAATTTGTGCAACATTGTTACCACAATTACAAGTGTTAGTACATAGCAGTAGATTCTCGTTCAACATATAAACTCTAAATTGTTGCTTGATAATCTTTCTCGCTTCATGTGTCCCAAGAGCTTCTGCAGTTGGTGGAATCCTATGTGCTTCAATATTCTTCCGACACAGTAATGAGTACCGGACATCATTAACTTCAGTTTTAAAATGCTTCCATATATTATATAAATAAAGCTTCACAATATTTCACAAGCGTGTTGCTCTCGTTGAAAGAACTACCAAGCTCTTGCATTCTATCGCATTGGGGTTTATTTCCACAAGCCAATTCAAATTACCCTTTTTGCCTTGGCCTGTGAATGAGCTAGTTGAATCGCAGCCAGTGAATGCATGAAGACTTCCACAGTACTGGGGTTGTGACAAAGATCTCCATGTGCAACATAAATATTAATAGTTTTAAATGTGTTAGCAAACCGAGGATCTTACCATTCTCCTACTAAGCATTCAACAAGTGACGTCTTATTTTCGCCATCACACAGAAAATTCTTTAATTGCATGGGACCTCTGTCAACCATTTGAAATGCTAAACTGCAAGATACCCCATTTCGAACGTTCCAACCTCCTTTCGATGTTCTTAATTGAGATTGCTGAAAAGTGATCCACTACAAAGTCTTCTTGACTATTTGGTGTCATTATTCCATTAGTGATACGGCAGAACACTAGCGTCGCCAAGTCAAACAAAACAGGAATAATTGAAAGTGCTTGCAAAGTACCATTCCATCAATTATTGTAGCTGTATTTTCTGGAACATTTTCCATCAGTTCAGTGTCTTTCCCCAGTAAGTCCATCATTGTGTTGGCCAATAAACCATCAGTAGTGACAATTGACCAATGATATGGTCCTAATTCATATTCAATTGCTGTCCAAAGATCCAAACAGCAAGGATGTACAGTTACTAGAAGTCTGGCAAACACATTCCGGTCTGCTGTCAGCTGACTTTCCCGGCCAGGTGCCTGAACACTAGTTAAATGTGCCTCATTATTGAATGTTTCAGCTTCAATTGAGTGAGAGGAGCACTGAACTTAACTTTTAGTTTGAATGCATTCAGCTACAACTGTATTCATTTGATGGTCACCCTTTGCACATACGTCTATGGGACCATCACGCAAGTTTTCAGATGCAATGACACCAAATGCAATAATGTGCAACTCAGTGGATTGTTCACATAGATTTTTCTAATTGTTGAAAGCTGATAGCACACGTTAAACATCTGCTTCGTCCTGATCAATCCTCTGCTGTGATGCCTGTTTGTGTACTCTTCATCTTCATCTTTCAGTTTTACTATGATGCAATATCTGACTAAAATCTGCTCTTGTATGTGCATCTGTCATCAATCGCTGTACTTTCTTAAACTCATCCGATTATTCCACCCTTGGCATTGGTGTATCTGTTCAACATCCTCTCTATAGTCTAATCAATTGCCACTTGTCCGAAGTCATTGCACATACTGCGCTGCACACCATTTAACATGTTTTAGTGGGCTTCAGGGTGTGCAATAGCATGTCAGGTACACAGGAGTATATCGAGCATAGTTAGTTCGATTGTAAGCAAAGAACCAAGTGTGGACAGGTTCATGTTTCAATCTCCTTCGCGTGTTGCACAGATGAAAATCAGCGAGACCATATCAATGTATGAGTTCCAGAATGTGGCAAAGGGGTCGTTCATGTTATCAGTATGTATATACCGTTAATCAGTATACGAGTCAACCAAGTTGGCAATATCGGGTAAGACTCTCAAACAGTTCAGCTGAGCATGCTTCTCTTACCTACTGGACTGCAGCAATTTATGCTTTATGCTGGTCTACTGGAATTGACTGTAAGTCTGTCAGATGATTTCAATTTTTTTTGGCAGCACACATGTGCCTCCAACACAATATTGTGCACACATAATGCCGTGTTAAAATGTAGGCCATCAAGAACACCAGAAATTGACCCGGTTCCAACAACTTGATGAGTACATATTCTAAGCCAACATCTCTAAATATCTTGCCAATTACAGAAACAGCAGTGTGAAATTCCGCCGTACAAACATGTCAAATTAACGAGATTCTTCCATACAACATCAAGCACTTTTGCATAGATCGTCTGACAAATGCAGTAACGACATCTGTCAGACCTAGTTGCTTAGAACGGTATATACAGTCGTAAGATCAGTCAGACTTGCAGCAAACACTTGGTAATACCCTACATTGCTCAGGCGTGGAACCATACCCTTCCTGTTTGCATTGAATGGTGTCCACCCGACAAACCACTGTACTTCATCATGATTCCATTAAATTAAGCCATATGAAATAATGTATTGTAAGCCGGATTGAACATAGCTGACCATATCGGATCACTTCTACAATATAGCTGACTTTTGTTCTGCATTTGTGCGTTTTATTTGGAACTGTAGGCAGCAGTGTAAAGGAAAATGATCAGAATTATCACGTTCTTCTACTCTAAAATGTATAATGTTATAAAATAACTTGGTTGAAATCAACCAGGCTACACCCCTGTTTGCTGTACATGTGAATTCCTCCTGCAAATTGAATGTGTTTAATGGCCAAAAGTTTGTGGGCAGCAAAACGTGGAACAGACAGTAGTGTTTGCCCGCAATTGTGGAGAGAAAACACACTACTTGGCAATGTCTCTCACTGTTCAGTACAGACATATCATAATATAAACACACAATTAGCTGACAGGGCTGCAGCTGGATACATGTGTGTTATTACATAACATTTGCAGTAAAAAGATAAGTTTTAATATGTAATCTATGTATTGTACGATATTTATATGTACATACCAGTAATTTTCAATTATCTTCAATCGCCCTGTTTTTTATGTAATTGACCACACCTCTTTGAAGACAGACAGACAGGGACCGGAAGATCACACTTTGAAAATATCTGGAATTGACACTGTATTATGAATGTGACACACTATTTGTTCAAACTGCAGCTGAGTTGCGGATGCACAGACTGATCAGGGCGTATGCAGGTTTTATGTGTCTTTTTTCAGCCAGAGCTCCATCTAGCAGATGAAGAGCACATACCTCAAGGTGCCAATACACTTGAACTGGAACGGCATCGACCACTTCTCATATTTCACAGAGCCTGGCGGACTGCCAGACATCGACTTGTTGAAAGAACCTACAATGTGACACGCCATGTGATTTTGTACCTAAAAACATTTGTGATTTTTCATGAAAAACATTTACAGAAACTGTGATATTGTAAACTGACAAATTTTTCATAGCAAATGCGGAATAAAATTTGTCAACTTTCATCGTCATTTACAGAAAATATCAAAGTTTCTGTAAATGATTTTCATAAAAAATCACAAATGTTTTTAGGTACAAAATCACATACAAATTCCATCAACTTTCCACATAATATACAGAAAATATTGTAACTTTTCTAAATATGTTTCATTAGATATTGCACATCTTCTTAAATACATCACATGGCGTGTCTCAAATGTGACTGCAGCTGATTGGGGTTTTACATCGGTTCAACATTACAATAAAAACTTTCAGCACCAAAAGACTGTCCTGATCTGGTGCCAGGCAGCCTTATTACACTTAGCCCCAGGTGTTAATCTCAGTAAGATTCATCGCTAAGATACAGACACCCTCCCATCAGGTGTGTTTTACTAACATTATAATGAGCAGTGTAGACCCTGATCAGACTGTGTGGATGCATAGGCTGACTTGGGTTTACACTGGTTACAATGGCTGTTAGGCCAATTTTTCCATTCATAACTATTAGTCTGGCAGCCAAAAGCCGATATTGGGCTTAACATTGTTTTCAATAACATAGTTTTTTTTTATTACTGATTTTGCATGTCTAGACCTTCTAGTTTTGGAATCCGGCTGATGACAACATGTTATCCTTAAGCCTTTCGCTAATTCTGCATAAATTCAAGATGGCTGCCAAATATATATAATTGCATGCACATAAGGAAAATAAGCAATTTACGAGAGAATAATGAATGTATTTAACATGTTTACACAAATTGACAACTTTAAAAATCAACTAGAAATGGACGCTTGTCAACAAGCGCATGTGTATCCCCCTCCTCAGATACACAAGTAGTTTAAAAAAAGGGTGTTCGAGTTATGCTCCGGAGACAAAATCAGTGCGCGGAAAAGCAAAGGGAGATAACTAAAAAATTAGCGATGCAAGAGTTGTCATTCCTGCGTGACACACCTTTAGGGTCGTGATCTATGCATGTGTGAAGTTTCATGAAAATATTCCAAAGGGTGTTCGAGTTATGCTCCGGACACGAAATCAGTGCATGAAACAACAAAGGGAGATAACTAAGAAATTAACGACGCAAGAGTTGTCATTCTTGTGCGCGACACACCTTTGGATCGTCTTCTATGCATGTGTGAAGTTTAATAAAAAATATTCCAAAGGGTGTTCGAGTTATGCTCCGGATACGAAATCAGTGCATGAAACAACAAAGGGAGATAAGTAAAAAAAAATAACGATGCAAGAGTTGTCATTCTTTGGGTCGTGGTCTATGCATGTGTGAGGTTTAATGAAAATATTCCAAAGGGTGTTCGAGTCATGCTCCGGACACGAAATCAGTGCATGAAACAACAAAGGGAGATAAGTAAACAAGAATTCCGCGGAATCAAATGCCTCGCCTTGTCCCGCCTTGACCTCGAGCCTGAGCCCGAAAGCAATTTTCACTGGCCCGAACATATTAAACAATTATTGACTAGTGAGCCATAGAATATCAGATTATATTCTATGGCTCACTAGTCAATAATTGTTTTATTATATGATAATAGTCTGTATATAGCACTTACGACCTTATGCTACTAGACAAAAATTGAAAAAGAATTTGAAAAAAAAAATGGAAAAAAAAAGTTTAAAAATTAACAAGAATTCCGCCATGGAAGCGGTGTCGCGCCTGCCGAAGCATTTGACCATGAACATTACAAGTAAATAAATGACCTTGACCTTGAGAATTTGGATGTAGGGCAGAGCTGCCAACCCCATGTCGGTCACATGAGGAACATGGAGAGAAAAAGGGGCTATTTTCAGGAACACCACATGTTTTCCGGAACACAAATCAGTACTCACTTATATGCATAAAGTAAATTTTACAGCCTTGTCTCGGCCACCATGACCAACCAAAACATCACAATTACACTGCTTGCAAGACGCAAATTCATCACCGCGCTTTGACAGGACTAAATTGGGCCATGTCTCGCTGTAATAAGTGATAAACATCTGTGTTCTCTTAACTTCTTGCGATAAAAAAGACCCAAATTCGTTGGCTGCGCGATTTGGAGCAGACATTTTATGAATGTACGTGATGAATAAATCAATATCACTGAACGCTTGAAACTACTATCACTACACAACAAGAATCAAAATGGTAAGCGCCTAGGCGAGTATGATTACGGGTAAATAAAAAAATAGGATTTATTGGCATAATTGTGAAACAAAATTATTATTTCCAGATATTCCCGCGCTGATTTTTTTTTAAAATTGTACTTTTTAATTGTTGTCCGTACTTCCGTATTTCTAACGTATTTTCCGGAACAAATACGGAAAAATCGGAACAGTTAGCAGCTCTGGTGGGGTGTGCGTAATGAAGCATCATCCCTAGACAAACATTGATGTGAAATATTATCAAAGTCTGGCAAGGGGTTAAAGAGATATTGTGAAAAAACAATAACTTTAACGCATTTCTGTTACAAAACCGGTGAACATTAAAAGTAAATAAATGACCTTGAGAATTTGGATGTGGGTGTGTGCGTAATGAAGCATCATCCCTAGACAAACATTGATGTGAAATATTATCAAAGTCTGGCAAGGGCTTAAAGAGATATTGTGAAAAAACAATAACTTTAACGCATTTCTGTTACAAAACCGGTGAACATTAAAAGTAAATAAATGACCTTGAGAATTTGGATGTGGGTGTGTGCGTAATGAAGCATCATCCCTAGACAAATATTGATGTGAAATATTATCAAAGTCTGGCAAGGGGTTAAAGAGATATTGTGAAAAAACAATAACTTTAATGCATTTCTGTTACAAAACCGGTGAACATTACAAGTAAATATATGAACATCACCTTCATAATTTGGATGTGGGGGTGTGCGTAATGAAGCATCATCCATAGACAAACATTGGTGTGAAATATTATCAAAGTCTGGCAAGGGGTTAAAGAGATATTGTGAAAAAACAATAACTTTAACGCATTTCTGTTACAAAAAAGGTGAACATTACAAGTAAATAAATTACCTTGACCTTCAGATTTTGGATGTGGGGGTGTGCGTAATGAATCACCATCCCTAGACAAACATTGGTGTGAAATATTATCAAAGTCTGGCAAAGGGTAAAAAAGATATTGTGAAAAAACAATAACTTTAACGCATTTCTGTTACAAAACCGGTGAACATTACAAGTAAATAAATGAACTTGACCATCAAAATTTGGATGTGGGGGTGTGCGTAATGAAGCATCATCCCTAGACAAACACTGATGTGAAATATTATCAAAGTCTGGCAAGGGGTTAAAGAGATATTGTGAAAAAACAATAACTTTAACGCATTTCTGTTACAAAACCGGTGAACATTAAAAGTAAATAAATGACCTTGAGAATTTGGATGTGGGTGTGCGTGTAATGAAGCATCATCCATAGACAAACATTGATGTGAAATATTATCAAAGTCTGGCAAGGGGTTAAAGAGATATTGTGAAAAAACAATAACTTTAACGCATTTCTGTTACAAAAAAGGTGAACATTACCAGTAAATAAATGACCTTGACCTTCAGATTTTGGATGTGGGGGTGTGCGTAATGAATCACCATCCCTAGACAAACATTGGTGTGAAATATTATCAAAGTCTGGCAAGGGGTTAAAAAGATATTGTGAAAAAACAATAACTTTAACGTATTTCTGTTACAAAACCGGTGAACATTACAAGAATTCCGCCACAGAAGCGGTGTCGCGCCTACCGAGGCATTTGACCGTGAACATTAATTACAAGTAAATAAATTACCTTGACCTTCAGAATTTGGATGTGGGGGTGTGTGTAATGAAGCATCATCCGTAGACAAACATTGATGTGAAATATTATCAATGTCTGGAAAGGGGTTAAAGAGATATTGTGAAAAAACAATAACTTTAACGCATTTCTGTTACAAATCCGGTGAACATTACAAGTAAATAAATAACCTTGACCTTCCAAATTTGGATGTGGGGGTGTGCGTAATGAAGCATCATTCCTAGACAAACATTGATGTGAAATATTATCAAAGTCTGGCAAGAGGTTAAAGAGATATTGTGAAAAAACAATAACTTTAACGCATTTCTGTTACAAAACAGGTGAACATTACAAGCAAATAAATGACCTTGACCTTCAGACTTTGGATGTGGGGGTTTTTCAAGGTCATTACCAAGGTCAGGAATGATCGAGACAAATTGTCTCCCCTATTATCATATGAACCAAGTATACTTCAATTGTTATGACGTTATGGCCAATATAGCTTGATCTGACGAACGAAAAGTGGTAACAATGCAGTTGAAGTGTAAGGGATAGGCCAGAGTAGATAAGTACACGTAGTCACTTAATCACTTATAATGTACACTATATTACATGGGGAACATGATACATTGATATGCGAACATCACTGTACTGTGCATGATACTATGCAATTACTACAAGGTTGTAAGCCAATCGACTGTTATACTTTAACGCAACTTAAAAGCTATAGACGAATAAACTCGGTATGTGGTATCTCAATGGTCCCGTAGTGGACAATAGTATGAATGCACAAGTACTTTGATGATCGCTAATCAAAGTAAAATAACATACAAGTATAACATGACAGAACGAACATTGGAGGACAAATGACAATCATCTGAGCTACCCCAGTGCTGGCGTATGTCAATAGATAGTGGTAACCTCTGAGTATCAAGGTCCCAAGGTCTGCCTCACCCGCAATATGAGGTCTAGTCACCAATATGGCTATTATCCAACTTCAAGTGGATTAATCCATAAACAATATATGTAGTCTTACTACAATCCTTAGCCATGATATGCCATGATAGGAGTATTACCATACACTATCAAAGTATACATATGTATTGCCTATGCAATATATTTCCAAAGTATGAATGTCAAAGTCAAAGCCGGATGTGGTTACATCACATGATAGTCAATAACGATAATGTTCCGGAAGCTGGTACCGGAAGTAAAGTTCCCAAGGTAGTATTATTTCCGGAAATGGTGGACCAGAGGTAAAGTTCCTATGGTATCACTCGACTGTAGCAACCCGGATGTGGTAGACCGGATGTAAAGTATCCATGGTGAATCAATGGGTTGGAATACCGGAAGTGGTAGACCGGATGTAAAGTTCCGATATAATTCAAATGGCGATTACCACGTTGGCTAAGACGCCGGGAAAAGTTTCACTTAGGTGACATTCAACTCGGTGGTAGTATAATGATATGATATGTGTGTATGGCGTTTCACTTCACTAAACTATGGCTGTGACTGTCTGCTGAACGCGATGTAGCTATCACACACTGCTCTATACAGGCCTGTACCCGGAGCTGCTACACACACTGCGCCAGACAGACGTACGGACACTCGGACGACCTTGTACTCTGCACTGACTGGGGTCTGCCCTCAACGAGTGGACCAAAACGTCCAATGTTGCCCGCTGGAGCGATCTCAAGAGGCTACAAAAATGAAATGAGTCTCCAATTACTGGACGAATACGCACAGACAGACAGACAGGATGCACAACGGACTAAAACGGGAATCGAACAACGGCAAATCACAGCTGAAATAAAATGTTGTAGGTACATACCAAAATCCTCCGTGTCACTGGTGAATACAGTACTAGTCTTCTGTAACCAGAATATATGTGTCCCGCCAACACATAGCGAGACATCGCTTATATACGCACCAGTGAAACCATGCAGGAATAATGAATATGCCTACCCCTCGTTCGACATCTCACATAAATACTACAAAACCATGGCTTTTGCCATTTCACCCGTGGGTTATATTTGGCATAAATATATGTTCCCACGCCATAAATTCAACCAAACCAGTGTACAGCCCTCGCGGAATAAATACCATCCAACATGGTATATCCCACACTACCATAAATCTGCACACTATAGACCCAGATCTCATAATCCGAAATCTACTCGACTGGTCTCGACAATGCGAAGGTCGCTTCTTGGCCCCGCCAAACCCCTCCATATCGGTCCTACGGCTATACACCCAAATGAGAGTGTAGCACATACTAAACTCAAATATCGTGGTCATTTACGGAAATATCATGACACAAAGCATCACCAGTATGGGATCTGATATATCCGTGTTGGCCAGTACCAGGCTATGCTGAAACACTAACCCGTAGCATACATAACAGGGCAGACCATGGTATGGTCTGCGCTATATACTGGCTTCACCTACAGAAGGTCCCTTATATGGTGAACAACTGACACGCGGACAAACTCGGCTGGCACGGATAGTGGACATCCGTAATACTAAAAGGTCTTTTCCCTAGCGAAACCAGCACACGCAGTCAACGAGTTCTCTACCACACACATGCATAGTCTGTGGCAAATATGGCGTGACATCAGTAAAACATTGCTCACAAAAATTGACGTATATTTAAATCCGCAAAAATGACACGCATAAACGTATTTCCACCAATACAACATAAGCCCCCTTATTACACGCACATTGTACATGGCAAATGTACATGCTAAATCACAGGTATGTAAAACTCACAGGTGTGTGAAATCACAGGTATGTGGAATCACAGGTATGTGAAATCAATAGTACCACAACAATACAAAACAGTGCCACACATCACACATATACAATTATACGGAAATCCGGAATGTACAAGAATGCACGTGTCACGCGACATGGTTTGCGTAATGAAGCATCATCCCTAGACAAACATTGATATGAAATATTATCAATGTCTGGCAAGGGAGGGGTTAAAGAGATATTGTGATAAAACAATAACTTTAACGCATTTCTGTTACAAAACCGGTGAACATTATAAGTACATTAAATAAATGACCTTGACCTTGAGAATTTGGATGTGGGGGTGTGCGTAATGAAGCATCATCCCTAGACAAACATTGATGTGAAATATTATCAAAGTCTGGCAAGGGGTTAAAGAGATATTGTGAAAAAACAATAACTTTAACGCATTTCTGTTACAAAACCGGTGAACATTACAAGTAAATAAATGACCTTGACCTTGATAATATGGATGTGGGGGTGTGCGTAATGAAGCATCATCCCTAGACAAACATTGATGTGAAATATTATCAATGTCTGGCAAGGGGTTAAAGAGATATTGTGAAAAAACAATAACTTTAACGGATTTCTGTTACAAAACCGGTGAACATTACAAGGAAATAAATGACCTCGACCTTCAAAATTTGGATGTGGGGGTGTGCGTAATGAAGCATCATTCCTAGACAAACATTGATGTGAAATATTATCAAAGTCTGGCAATGGGTTAAAGAGATATTGTGAAAAAACAATAACTTTGACGCATTTCTGTTACAAAACTGGTGAACATTACAAGGAAATAAATGACCTTGACCTTCAGACTTTGGATGTGGGGGTGTGCGTAATGAAGCATCATCCCTAGACATACATTGATGTAAAATATTATCAATGTCTGGCAAGGGGTTAAAGAGATATTGTGAAAAAACAATAACTTTAACGCATTTCTGTTACAAAACCGGTGAACATTACAAGGAAATAAATCACCTTGACCTTCAAAATTTGGATGTGGGGGTATGCGTAATGAAGCATCATCCCTAGACAAACATTGATATGAAATATTATCAGTGTCTGGCAAGGGGTTAAAGAGATATTGTGAAAAAACAATAACTTTAACGTATTTCTGTTACAAAACCGGTGAACATTACAAGTAAATAAATGACCTTGACCTTGATAATTTGGATGTGGGGGTGTGCATAATGAAGCATCATCTGTAGACAAACATTGATGTGAAATATTATCAAAGTCTGGCAAGGGGTTAAAGAGATATTGTGAAAAAACAATAACTTTAACGTATTTCTGTTACAAAACCGTTGAACATTACAAGTAAATAAATGACCTTGACCTTGATAATTTGGATGTGGGGGTGTGCGTAATGAAGCATCATCCGTAGACAAACATTGATGTGAAATATTATCAAAGTCTGGCAAGGGGTTAAAGAGATATTGTGAAAAAACAATAACTTTAACGTATTTCTGTTACAAAACCGGTGAACATTACAAGTAAATAAATGACCTTGACCTTGATAATTTGGATGTGGGGGTGTGCATATTGAAGCATCATCCCTAGACAAACATTGATGTGAAATATTATCAATGTCTGGCAAGGGGTTAAAGAGATATTGTGAAAAAACAATAACTTTAACGCATTTGCCTTACAAAACAAGAGCTGTAGGAGAACAGCATAGCTCGACTACGAGGGTTGTCGATGTACACATAGCTTGACAAAGAAGGTGGCTGCGGCCTACATAAAAACCTTAACCAAGGTTGACTAAAAACATTAACCAAGGGACACTAGAAATGTGGCCTGTCGGCACACGAATACCCCCACTGGCAGCCAAAGAAAACGAGGCATTTTTTATCATAAGCCATTTAGCCGAGCGTTAAGGTTTTAAACGCATCAAGTCTGTGACCTTGACCCTGGGCATAGTGTGATAATCCATGCATCGGTGTAGGAGATATAGAGCGGAAGGGAATTTCAATAGGTTTGACCTTTGACCTTCAACTATGACCTTGACCTTGGACGTAGGTGTGTGGTTATTGATCGAGACACACCTTCTCATCCTGAGAAACATTTGTGCCAAGGCATTTGATAATCCATGCATCGGTGTAGAAGACATAGAGCGGAAAGGAATTTCAATAGGTTTGACCTTTGACCTTCAACTGTGACCTTGACCTTGGACGTAGGTGCGTGGTTATTGATTGCGACACACCTTCTCATCATGAGAAACATCTGTGCCAAGCCATTTGATAATCCATGCATCGGTGTAGAAGATATAGAGCGGAAGGGAATTTCAATAGGTTTGACCTTTGACCTTCAACTGTGACCTTGAACGTAGGTGCGTGGTTAGCAAATTGATAATCCATGCATCAGTGTAGAAGATATAGAGCGAAAGGGAATTTCAATAGGTTTGACCTTTGACCTTCAACTGTGACCTTGACCTTGGACGTAGGTGCGTGGTTATTGATGGCGACACACCTTCACATCATGAGAAACATTTGTGCCAAGCCATTTGATAATCCATGCATCGGTGTAGAAGATATAGAGCGGAAGGGAATTTCAATAGGTTTGACCTTTGACCTTCAACAGTGACCTTGACCTTGGACGTAGATGCGTGGTTTTCCAAGTATGGTTGCTGTAGGCCCAGGAGTATTCCATATACAAGCTTGAGTAAAAAACGTAACCAAGGGGAGATAACTAAGTAATCCAAGGATAAAAGTAGGTCAAGGTCAAATATAGGTCAGGGATTATTGATGTACATCACTAGGAGATGAAGTTGTCCAAGTATGGTTGATGTAGGCCCAGAAGTATTCCATATACAAGCTTGACTATAAACATCAACCAAGTAATTGAAGGTTAAATGTAGGTGAAGGTAAAATAAAGGTCAGGGGTTATTGATGTACATCCCTATGAGAAAAAATTATCCAAGTATGGTGTCTGTATGCACAATAGTATTCCATCTTCAAGCTTGACTAAAAACCTTAACCAAGGTTGAGTAAAAACCTTAACCAAGGGGAATTAAGTAAGTAATTTAAGGTTAAATGTAGGTCAAGGTCAAATATAGGTCAGGGGTTGTTGATGTACATCACTAGGAGATGAAGTTGTCCAAGTATGGTTGGTGTAGGGCCATGAGTATTCCATCTACAAGCTTGACTAAAAACCTTAACCAAAGAGAATTAAGTAAGTAATTCAAGAGGAATGTAGGTCAAGGTCAAATATAGATCAGGGGTTATTGATGTACATCACTATGAGAAAAGGTTGTCCAATTATGGTGTCTGTATGCACAATAGTATTCCATGTACAAGCTTGAGTAAAAAGCTTAACCAAGGTCGAGTAAAAACCTTAACCAAGGGGAATTAAGTAAGTAATTCAAGGTTAAATGTAGGTCAAGGTCAAATATAGGTCAGGGGTTGTTGATGTACATCACTAGGAGATGAAGTTGTCCAAGTATGGTTGGTGTAGGGCCAGGAGTATTCCATCTACAAGCTTGACTAAAAATGTTAACCAAGGGGAATTAAGTAATTCAAGAGGAAATGTAGGTCAAGGTCAAATATAGATCAGGGGTTGTTGATGTACATCACTAGGAGATGAAGTTGTCCAAGTATGGTGGGTGTAGGGCCAGTAGTATTCCATATAGAAGGTTGACTAAAAACCTTAACCAAAAGGAATTAAGTAAGTAATTGAAGAGGAAATGTAGGTGAAGGTCAAATATAGATCAGGGGTTATTGATGTACATACCTATGAGAAAAGGTTGTCGAAGTATGGTGTCTGGATGCACAATAGTATTCAATGTACAAGCTTGAAAAAAAACCTTAACCAAGGTTGACTAAAAACCTTAACCAAGGGGAATTAAGTAAGTAATTCAAGAGGAAATGTAGGTCAGGGTCAAATATAGATCAGGGGTTATTGATGTGCATCACTAGGAGATGAAGTTGTCCAAGTATGGTGGGTGTAGGGCCAGTAGTATTGCATATACAAACTTGACTAAAAACCTTAACCAAGGTTGACTAAAAACCTTAACCAAGGGGAATTAACCAAGTCATTCAAGAGGAAATGTAGGTCAAGGTCAAATATAGATCAGGGGTTATTGATGTACATCACTAGGAGATGAAGTTGTCCAAGTATGGTGGGTGTAGGGCCAGTAGTATTCCATATACAAGCTTGACTAAAAACCTTAACCAAGGCGTGACGGTGAAAACATACATTATAACAAATTTCCCACAACGTTAAGTCTATGAAATCACTAAGACTATGACTGTCAGTTGGTGTTGGTGTTGGTGTTAGCGGAGGTCTGAGCATTGTGGATTTGTCAGAGCATGATAGAGAATTATTAGAGAAAGACGTGTGTAAAATATCAAAACGTTTGGTGAAAGGAAACATAAAGTATAACAAATTTGTCCCAACGTTAAGTTTATGAAAGCACTAAGACTGTGACCTTGACTTTGGGGATAGTGGGGTGTATGTTCTTTATTAATAATTTATTGATACAGCTTTGACAGTTTTATAT
Organism: Conchocele bisecta; assembly: GCA_029237695.1. Lineage (NCBI taxonomy): Eukaryota > Metazoa > Mollusca > Bivalvia > Lucinida > Thyasiridae > Conchocele > Conchocele bisecta. The sequence goes on along the minus strand of CM055265.1, from coordinate 96,429,446 downwards.
CGCATATCAAACATATCAAACACGCCGGATAACCAATTGCAAAAATCACTTTTCCATGTGTTACATTAAAGAGATGGAGTTAAATTGCTACCCTCGCGAGAGGTATGGAGTGATGTAGCAATTTTGTTTCTAGTGTGAAATATCAAAAGTTTGGTGAAAGGAAACAGAAATTATAACAAATTTCTCCCAACGTTAACATTATGAACGCACTAAGACTGTGACCTTGACCTTAGGGTTAGCGGGCTTCTGAGCATCATGAATTTGTCACAGCATACTAGAGAATCATTAGATTACATTGGAGTGGGGTAGCAATTTTGTTTCTAGTGTGGAATATCAAAACGTTTGGTGAAAGGAAACAGAAATTATAACAAATTTCCCCCAATGTTAAGTTTATGAAAGCACTAAGACTGTGACCTTGTTCAGGCAAGCCACGAAAGACGACGCCATGTGAAAACCAGTTAATTGTGACGGTTTATCGTCATCCAGACGTAACCGGTTCATGTCCAGCAGACAGTTACTCCAGCATGTGAGGACTACAACAGGAGCACGGATATCAGATACTACGGTACGTAACTGGCTGCGCTCGGCACGTTTACGAGGACGTCGACCATATGTTGGAGTGCGATTGACGTTACGCCACCGCACAGAATGACAAGCTTGGACACGGACTCATCACAGATGGACTAGACAACGCTGGAACGAAGTCTTATTCACAGATGAGTAGCGTTTCAACCTCCAGTTTGCTGACGGAAGGAAGCGGGTGTGGAGGCGAAAGGGGGAGCGGAATGATCCGGCTAATGTCATTCAACGTGACCGGTATGGAGGCGGCAGTGTTATGATCTGGAATTTGTCACTGAGCCAAGATTGATGTTGTTGCTGTTGCCGGGACCATAACAGCTGTCAGGTACTGCCCAATCGTACTGCCGTTTCTTCGCCGACGTCAGGCTCAGATATACCAGTAAGACAACACCAGGCCGCACACTGCGCACCATACGATGAACGTACTACGTGCGAACGACGTTGAGGTACTTGTTTGGCCAGCCAGATCTCCGGATTTATCCCCCATAGAGCACCTGTGGGACTACCTGGGGCGAAAGATTAGGGGGCGGAAGGTGAGGGAGCGTCAAGACATCATCAAGGTCAGAGATCTGCAGCGGGCGCTCATCGAAGAATGGAACCGATATTCCTATGGACTTTGTAAGGAAGTTAATCAATAGCATGAGACGTCGTTGTGATGCCCTAATTGCCGCCCATGGAGGCCATACAAGATACTGACTAGTGTGTGACTTTTGCTGACTGACCCCATATACAGATGGACGTCACATGATTTCATGGATTATGAATGTGGGATATTAAATGTGCTAAAAGTTATTGCTTATTAAATTAAATAAGAGGTTGGATGTATTTTCGTAATGATATTTCACCAGAAAATAAAAATATTTACTGTACAATAGAAACTTGCTAACCTTTATTTTTTCAGTATAGCTGGGCCGAGGCAAATATTATGAAACGTGTATCCAGTGGGAGCACGTAGCGGGACCCACATCGTAAAAAAGAAATCGGCAAATTTCTACCGAGGCAACTGCCTCGGTTCGCCTCAACGTGGCTACGGCCCTGTATAGTTTGTACAAACCGTCTTGACATAAAGCCACGTGACATCGTGACATTATCATAGTAATAGGATAATCAACCTGACACACAGATGTTATTCTATGTACAGTCTACACTTGTTTACTCAAAGTCCAAGGGATTGAGGCAAATACTTTGAATTAATGAAAATTTGAGTTAACAATATGTATTATATAGGAAAACATCCACTTGGGACGAAGAATTTTACTTTGAGTTATCAGTAGTTTGACTTAAGGGAGTTTGAGGTAACAAGTGTAGTGTAGACTGTATACACTGATTTTGATGAGCATGGAAGAAGTAGTTATCTTTTATAGAATTGGTTCTCAAACTTTCTGGTACCCCCTCGTAAAATGAACCATTTAAGAAGGGTGCAGAGGGCGTGGACTGTTTGATGTCAAATCCATAGTAACCCCAGACTTTTGTCCGGGGGATATAATCATCACTCATGTAAGATCCTCTATTTTTTAAAGCAATTCATTGCAACTTTTACAATGCTTCTAGCAAACAATTCTGGCTGCAGAAGTATGCTAGCTGATTATGAGTTACATGGATTGAATTTGAAAGAAATGTATCCGTACTTGCAAATATTTTCAGCTCCTGCTCGACTGTTACAGTTTTGTTATTTCGCTCAAAGAAACATTGCTGCAAACTTTACCAAAATTTATGTGTGGGTCAGAATGAAACTGAATGATGGCAAACAAATACTTCAGACCAGTGCAAACCAAGTAGGGCCCATACAAATAAAAATTTATGAGCATGTTCTTAAATTCATAACCAAAATCATGCAGTTTGATTTGCTAAGACAGATCAAACTCCCTGATTTTGAAGATGAGAAAGTTCAGAAAGTTTATAAGCATGGGTGAGACACATCAATACAGTCTGATTAGAGCCCATACCGTGTACATTTTTACTGTGCTTACTTGATTTTGATCGGCCTTCAGATATGCTGCTGGATGATCCAAATGAGCGTCGATTTCTGGTTGACAACAGCTGATCAAGTGAGGTGGACAAACTGTCATACTTCTGTTGAGTATCTACCAGCAATCTAAAAATAAACAAGAGCGCCACCAGTAACAAAATACGCCCGTTGAGGATGTGACAGAAAGCTGATTACACAAACTGTATACCCTATACAAGAATGTATGCAAAAGTGTGGAAAAATAGCTATGTTGAAAAGGCCGTATTTTTTGTGAAAAAACTATTTTTCCGTAAAAAAACCACCATGGTGTTCAATATGTGGAGAAGACATGTGTAAAGTTTCAGATCGATTGACAGAAAATTGATTAACAGAAAACTATCATAGGAGTTGATTACACAAACTCTAAACCCTATACAGGAGTGTATGCAAAAGTGTAGAATAAATGGCCAAGTTAAAAAGCCTGTATGTTTGTGAAAAAAAAAAAGGTTTTCATTATAAAAACACGATGGTGCACATGTTCAATATATGCAGAAGACGTGTGTAAAGTTTCAGATCGATTGACTGAAAGCTGTCAAAGGAGTGCATTACACAAACTACAAGGGTCATCCAATATATAGTGAAAACGACTCAGTATTGTTTGGAATGAACAAACCTGGCCATGTGTCCATAATCCTACAATATAACCTCCTGTCTGTTTAATATTTGATTTTGTTATCTCGATATCGTTTATCTCGATACACCTGCTTATCTCGATATACGTCCCAGGTCCCGAATTCCCTATATAGATCATATATTTTACTCATGATAACTCGATATCGGATAATGTCGATATATCGGTTTAGTCGAAGTGGAAATCGAGTCCCGATAGTATGTTTCCTTGACATTTGTATTACGATATGTCGATGCAAAAATTAAGCGAACAGCGCCATCAAGTTTGAATCAGCGCGATTATCTCAGGTAAGTTTTCACACGTCTATAGAAACCAAAGACACCGCCGCCGCTAAAATGCGTTTGAAGTTGCATGACCAGTTAAAGCAGTTCACGTAAAACCATAATTAATCAATTAAACTTAATGTGATATCAAATCTCTTTTAACAGAAAAAATAATAATAACGGTGTCGCAATAAGTAAATCGTCTGTTAATTACGAAAACAGCTTAGAATAAACTCAATGCCGCGATTTTAACCAATTAATGAGTGGTATAACAATTGAACTAAGGTGGTCAAATTTAAATTTATTAACGCCAAATTAACATTCATTAAACAGTTCACCAACTGATAGACCCGTCATTACTGAGTGAATACACCGTGCCTCTTATAAATTGTTATCTCGAAGTTTGGATATGTCGATATAATTTCAGCAGTCCATTTGACTTCGAGATATATGACCTGTATTTCAGAAATGCTTCTATACTGGTTGCGAAGCAACCGGAGGGGACACATCAACCTCCCATGGCCACGGCACATTAAAATCGGGCTAATCAAGTTGAGATTTATTGATATTGTTGAATACGTCAAATACACACAAACTTTAATCCAAAGAATGAAAGTATGCCATATGACGTTCTACAGTTATGACGTCACTAATGAGGTCAAATGTACGAGCACTCAGGAGGCATACAATATTCTTTATAGGAATAAAATAAGTGTATAATTGTGTCACTGTTCCACCAGTTCTAAAAATTACGAATGCCCTGTATACAGATATAATAATTTAGTAATATTTATTTTACTGATAGTGACGTGTGGTGCTATCAGGCTATTTTCATATGCAAATGAGGCATGATATTTTTTAATTATTTATACTATTTAAATGTATCGACATATTATAAAGTATGATATTGCACATCAGAAAATAAATACAGAAAATAAATAGTAAAGTCCGTTAACATTTGTAGTTTTGCTGGGATTTTAGTTTATTAGCTATCTAAAGTTTCTAAATAAAATTAACATTTACTCCGATTCCGTACTCCGCGTTGTGCTCCTATACTTCGTGTTGAGCATGGCTGTCCTAATGAACCAGCCTTTTATACCCTTGGTCAGGCTCCTCCTACTGATGAGCAGCGCCATCTGAATATGTCATCAGCAACCAATAGTATCTAAGGGACTAGGGAGTATCAAGAATCCAATGGAATTGAAGTAGAATGATGCAATCCTTGACATTTGGTAATGTCACCAATTTGGGAAGGTGCCAGGGTCTAATGTGTCGCAAGATAAACAATTGGACCAAATGTTTCTCATTGGCCGTTATTTATATGGCTTACTTTACAGACTGGGGTAAACTATCGTCCCCTCCTGTCATCACTCTGTCAATCATTCAGGTGCATTTTCAGTACAACTACCAGATGTTAAATGTCATTCCCATAAAAACGCCTGGCAGTTGAAACACAGATGCTGTCAGCATCCACCTGAGAATATTATACATACCACTTAACACCTGCACCTGATGTATGCTACAATGTTACACATTTTAAGGAAACACGGTTATCACCCCTGATATCAGTGTGGACATTTACAGCTGATATAAAATGTATAATAATGCCAATCAATATGTGGGGTAATGGTGAATGAATGTTTCTTTTGCCAGAAAATGTCTCATATGATGTCTCTGATATAAAGTACATTTTGTGCCTACTGAGTGGGCATGTACCTTTAATGCCAATATGGTCAATCCAGGTAATCTAGGTATAAATTCGGACGCATCGGTATGCATGTATATTATGTCCCATATATGTGTGTGAAGCATGTTGTTGGTAGTTATTGACCTCCACTGACATGTTGTGCACCATATATATATATAAATAGAGTATGACGCAGTGACTATCCCGGTACCATACCGAGCTGCATTCTGGGGGCCACCTTCAAATTTGCTTCAACACTGCACGACTTTGAATGGTGGTGAATATTGAACGCCCGGCAAACTACATTCACTGAGGCATATGAATGAAGCATAGTGACTTGACAATTTAGTTATAATAGATATAAAATATCCCTCTTACTGTCTGTCTGATAGTTTCTACGTTTATTGTACCAATACCATCTTTATAGCAGAAAATGAGGTGTCCGAGTTAAACCCACTGTTTTTCTAGATCGAGAAAACTCGGACATGGCCTGACTCGGTAATGGATTGGCCTACTGTCTGTTCCACGTTTTGCTGCCGACGAACTTTTGGACATTAAGCACATTAAATTCAACAAATATTTAAATGCAAGTACTTTTTCATCAATAACAAAAAATTCACACTCCCCAAAAACAATTATTTGATGAAATTCCATCAAATATTGACTTTATTGCGAAACAAGAGTGCCGCAAGTCACAAAATACGCCCGTCGAATATGGGCCAGACAGCGAAAATGCAGAAATGTGAAGCTGTCACCAAGGCAAGAAACATTAATGAGAATTTGCAAGTCTATATAGCATTATTTCTTCATCTCGTTGTGCTAAACATGTATACTAATTTAGGCAGAGATATAGCGGGGCAGATAACAGCAATATTTGATAGGAATCGTGCAAATGATGATACAAGCATCAAATTTGGCACACTTGTTCTCCAAGTCATACTAATCAAATCTGCTCGACTAGCCAACTGAAAATCCAAGATGGCGGCCATTTTTCAAGATGGCCACCAAGTTAGCCACCCAAATTTGAGGTTTTGTCTAGAAATGTTTGTAATTGTTCGATTTGCATGATCTAGGTGTGGATTCCTATGTTTCCAAGCATGCTGAAGTGGATTTTCCTGTTTATAAAGCACAATGACACATATTTTTCAAGACGGCCACCAGATTGTTAGTTTTTTATCACGTAAACTTTGTTTTGTGGAGCCTCTGTTGTATTTTGTGTTATTTTCCTATTTTTTATAGTTACTCTTTTTGTTGGGGACCGTACACCGCTGGTTAGGAAGTGCATTCTCTGCCACCTTGAAGGCTCTGTAACCACCGCTGTATCCGTGCCATAGTTTATATTGTTGCATTGTTACTGTTGTGTTGGTTCTGCTTATTTCCCCCCTTAGGATTTATTACTCTATTTTGACCCGGCTAGTAAATGTTCAAACTATGCATAGCATGCCACTCCATTGGTCCTCCAGCTGCTACTGTTCACATATGCAGCTGCAGAGTGATGTGCAGGGAAGCTCTGACTTGAAGCACTTGCATCTTCCTTTGCAATCTTTCTTACAGGAACACTTCGTCAGTTCCTGACAACTCGCTGCAATAGGGGGAAGTGTTGTCCAACATATCTGCCATGTCTTTCCTTTCTGTGTCCACCCCCATTCAGCGGGACTGCTCGTGTCTGGATTGGAGATGGTTGGTTGCCTGACCCCAGATGATCCCAGCCTGATAGGCTGCACGCTTTGCATGTTCTCTGAGGGCTGCCTGTGTTGGTGGAATAGAGTTGTACGGCCTCTGCTTGCGGGCAAAAAGATCTAGTCTTGCTTCGTCCACACCAGTGGCTGCGTCGATCTGTCGTACATGATGACAACAAATCTCTCCAGCCTTTGCAGGTCAATATCACGAATCAATGTTGGATGCTGGCTGAGATTAGTGAATGTTTCCGAAACATCATCAAATACGTTCCAAGTCTGCCATGCAGATTTCTTCGCTTTTCCACGGAAGGCAGACATGACGTCGCATCCAGTGAACGCATGAAAATTTGGGATACCTCTAGCTTTCTGTAGCCCTATTGCGGAAACTATGTCATGGACTGGGATCCATCGCATTTTGGCTCCTTGGCCAAATGCAATCCACATCTTCTCAAGACCTAGTTCCTGTAAGGATGGCAGTACAGATATTGCTATGACTAGCACGTCCGTGTCATTGGCCTTAATGATAATGGACTTGCTCCCGTCAGTGGTTGCATCCCTGGCGTGTACAAATATGCGACTGTCCGCTTCCTCATAACAACATGGTGACACAGCATCCAGAGACTTCATTGTGTTGCTAATGGCATCTTCTCCCTTTGTGATGATGACTGTGCTTGTCATCTCTGCTTCACACATCTTTTCCGCAAGGAAATGAAACAGCTCAGTCTTGTTGCTGGCGTCACGTAGGAAGCTTTGCCAGTTACCTGGTGTCATACTCGTTCCTGTCACTCTTCTTCTGATTCCTCGCCCCCTTCTCGACCTCGTCTCGGATTTCAGACTTGACTTCTTGTACACATCAAAGACTACGTCCACCCGCCCGTACCTGGCACCATAGGATTCCACCTTTGGGACGATGTCTTCTTTAGCATAGTCATCAAATGTATTTGAAGTACGTGGAGGTAAAGCATTGATAAGTGCTGAGCCATCAATGATGATTGCATCTCCCGTCGGTTCTCTGTCTGGGATGTTCACTTGCGCTTCGAAAATTTCAACCAGCTGTGACTTCTGACAGGTATGAAGCTTGCCGCTGTCACTTAGAGATACAGGGTATGACTGATTCTCGTGCTTGAAGAATTCTTGTAAGTCACACTGTCTGCTCTGGGACGAGATGAACAGTCGCGAGAATAACTTACAGTCGTCTTTCAGAACTTTCTCCTTATACATTTTCTCAGCCTGCTCTTGTTTGAAGAAAGAAACAATGTTTTTCTTGATTGGATGATAGAAAGGACTTTCTCTTTCATCCTCTAGCCCCTCCATGAATGAATGGAACTGCTCTTTGCCCCGCTGGTGATGTGTAGCTACCATTTCAGCTAGAGCTGGGTCTGAAATGTTCTTCGTGTCTAGCACCAGCAGGTCGGCTGATTCTTCTTGGAATGGGTTGCCCATCTCCTGCATCACTGCAGAGAGTGATTTCACCTTTTCAAAGAAAGATTTCTGGGCACTTAGTGTCTGCTCATGGTGTCTGCTGCTGTAGGTGGCATCTTTCATACCAGATATGGCCTCGTATCCAGCTACTAAACGACTAACTTCGGGTCCAGCGACCATCCACCTACGAAGTGCTGACGGGTCTTATGTCACACCAATTGCTCCTCCGTCACCTTTCATCACTGCATTATTGTGCTCGTGTGCTTGGTCGATCGCAATGGCAGAGAATTCTCTTTTTGACTTGTGGATGGCGAAGTTCCCTTTGTGAAACTCCCTGGCCACATCTGGATGTTGTTGCTCAAGTGACATCATATCTCGTAGGTGAATTGGGATCCATCGCGCATAGTTGACATTGTTATTCGCAAAGAAGTAAGGCACCAGTTCTTAGAGTGCTTCACGGTACAAGCTGAAGTCTCCTTCTCTGAATGAGTGGATCAGGGTGAATATGGTGAGCTCCATGTCCAGCACCAGACTCCAGAACTGGAACTGCGGACTCTCTTTCCTCCGTTGTTCACACCAATCTTCAAAGGTTATATCTGATATGCTAGACTCTTCAGAGAGATGATCATGATATGCCTTTTTCATCAGTTTGTACAAGCTGCATGCAGTGATCTGGTGTGCTTGTCTCGTCCTGGTGGCACTGGATGCAGACAGGTAAGACTCTGCTGTACCAGATGAGGCCACCTCTGCTTCAACAATGGCACTGGTACAGCCACTGTCGCGTAGTAATGTTCCTATCGATCTCAGTGCAGCCATTTCTATATGAAGTCCACCGAACATGATCACGAACTTGTCCTCTCCATATTCGGGCCACTTCCATTGTATTTGTTTTGCCAAAGCATACAACGGTTGGTCAGCAGCAATGACAAGTGTCTGCCCTGGGTTCAGGAAAACCACTGTATCACAGACCTTCGCCATGGCATGCTTGATCGTTGCAACAGAGTGAGCCTGGTCTCGCCACATAGGCATCATTGCTGAAATGCTCACTTCAAATGGGTGGCTCCTTTTCTGCGTTGCATGGTGGGCTGACCATGTGATGCTGACTGCATCAGCCACATCTTCAGTGAGGAAGACTTCCTCCAACCAAGAATATTCTTCTCTCAAGTGTGACCAGATTGACTCGGGTGCTGGTAAGGATTGGCTTGCTACTGGAGAAGGATTGGGGTTTTTCGTGATGTATGCTGGTCGAATATTGGTGTATGCTTCTGGAAGGTCTGAAACTTTCTTAACCTTCATTCCCGACTATAGTTTGAGCGGCTCACGTTCATCGCCAGCATGTTCAGTGCTTGAATGTTGGAAAATGGAAACACTTGTACCATGGAAAGATGTTTGAGCTGTGGTCGCAGTCCGATTATGATCTATGTTGTCCACTGCTGCAGTTGTGAACAACTGCTTTCTCAAGACTGGAGGACATATTACTCCATCTTCCACATACTGTGCAACAACTGCTTCTCCTAACTGTGCGGATATTTCTAGGACTCTGTCATATGATATGCTGAGCCCATTCTCATGGAGCATTTCAATAATTTGTCTTTTCCTTGTCTTGGCGAACACATACAAGCCCATGTAGACTGCAAAAGGTGGCTCACGGTCCCTGGAATGCCTGTGGACATCCGTCCCTTGCTTATATTTGGCAAAGCAGTTGTATTGTAGGAGTTGTGATATAGAAAGGTCAGATTTTGATGCTCCATGCCGGAGTTGGGACTTGATGTCCGCACCATGTTCGATCATGCATACAAATTGCAGCAGTGACGGTGGTACAGCCTGTTCTAGGTCTGTGTCGTGAGAGTTGCAGCTGAATTTTGACTTTTGGTGGAGCATGTCTCGCCTTATTATTCCAGCTGCTTTCGCTAGATGGATCGCTTCACCGTACTTGGATGCTTGTGAGAGGATTGAGCCTACATCATTTTCAAAAGCCAGCAGAACATCTCGTCCTTCGCGATGAGCTTGCAGCTTGGGAATGTGAAAAAGCAGCCGGTCCTTAAGTCGACTAGGATGAACATCAGGCGATTCAACACCAAGCTGCTCCAGCCTCTGCTTGTAAAGCATGGTCAAATCAGCAAGCTTCAAAATGAGTGGATCTCTGCTATCACTGGCATTTTTCATCTCACTTATGTAGGTGACTAGTTCGGAGAAAGCAATTGGATATGCTTCCTTCAAGTGCTCCTGTGATTTCTCTTGCTCTTGCACCTTGAGGTAGGCTCGTTCTCGGTTATACAATGCCACCAAGCAGGCAGGGTGATATTTCAGTTATTGTGCTATGACATCTCCTACACTTAGTTTGGCGACGAGTTTTCGATCACTAAGTGCTTTTGCACAATCGCTTATTCTCTTATTCACTTGCATTGTCATTGCTTCTCTAAGCTCACCTCCTTTTGTTTCGCAAAGGAAACATTCTTGAGTTTTAGCTTCTTGGATATTTCGCGGGATCTTACTTCTACCGCCCTCATCACTAGTACCTGCAGGGGTTGATCTTTTCTCAGCTCTGTGTAACTTTGCGTTGCAAAATAGTAGCCTGCAACTCACATGATATTGTGCCTTCTTTTGTCTCAATGTTTCATCTATCCCACCACCTTCGTCAAGTCTTGTAGGGTCTAGCTTGATTGGTAGGGCATTGAGTGAGTAAAACACTGGGATATTCGTTGCCAGGTTCATATATCCATCATCATCTCTTCTGGTAGGATTGGCCTGGGGGGACTTAAGATCTTCTTTCTTAACCTCCTGATATAGGCAGCACTTGGTCCAGTCAGTGTTCCACGATTTTCCAGTAGAACTCGCTTCCATGGTCAATTCAGAAGCCGAGGGATTATCCTTTTACCACTTGTGGAAATCGTATATATTTGAGCTGATAAGTAACCTATTTGTGATAAATATCGCATATAGACCTTAACGCATTGGCAGTCCGGCGGAGACTGCGCCGATTATTGGTTAAAACTTATGAAAATGTGTGACGTAGGTTTGCAATGGCTGGGACGTGATAACAACGCTATCATTTATTCAGCAGCCGTTATTGAAATTTCACAGCGGTGTTAGTCCATGTACAGAATGTACCTAAAATGCTGGGTTACCATTTCAGAATATAAGCCCGGTTCTAATAGATTGTTGTTCACATGGAAACGTATCGGTATGTGTCTGTATTATATATAACCAGCAGTTTACCAGGGCGTGGCATATGCCGTGCACTAGCATCTTCTTGGAGTATATGAGAGTTGGGCCAGTGGTGAGGACCAGTACCAGTAGTCCATCCAATGGATGTGGCTGACTGCTGAAACGAATGTACTACCTCTAACACTACACCCATACACACCATAGCCATGCAAACGTATAACAAGAAACAAGGCAAAGCCACGAAGGCCAGGTTTTTTCCAAGCATGGACACTTGGATAACATAATTATACCCACTTTTTGTAGACTAGATGGCCGTGGCCTGCAAGTCGACTGCGCGGAAAAAATGGGTCAAGTTAAAAAAAAAAGTAAAATGTTGGATAGTGATATGTGGTGGGCACCCCTTGATTATGAAGCTGTGAAAGTTTGGTGGTCCTAGGTGGTACAGTACCAAAGAAATGGACTTAAACACGAAAACTTAACATTGAAAACGCGAAAACTTCACATTGAAAATGGTTAAGTCGATTGCGTGGAAAAAATGGGTCAAGTTAAAAAAAAAGTAACATGTTGGATAGTGATATGTGGTGGGCACCCCTTGATTATGAAGCTGTGAAAGTTTGGTGGTCCTAGGTGGTACAGTAACAAAGAAATGGACTCAAACACGAAAACTTAACATTGATTGTGGACGCCGCACGCCGCACGCCCGCCCGCCCACCCGCCCGCCCGCCTGCCCACCGCCCGCCCGGCTTTCGCCAATCCAATAGCCTGGATTTTTTTTCAAAAAACCTGGCTAAAAATCATAAACAAATGTGCAAAGTGAGAAAGATATGTGTCAGTGTGCTTTATAAACAGGATAATCTACTTCAGCAGGCTTGAAACCCCAGGAATCCACACCTAGATCATGCAAATCGGATAACTACAAATACTTCCGAGCGAAAAGTCAACTTAGGGAGGCTAATTTGGTGGCCATCTTGAAAAATAGCCGCCATCTTGGATTTTCAGTTGGCTAGTCGGGCAGATTTGATTAGTATGACTTGGAGAACAAGTGTACCAAATTTGATGCTTGTATCATCATTTGCACGATTGTTCTGCTATCTCTCCCACTAATAGAAAAGTAGAGTGTAAAGTAGAAATGATAGGGAATTGGATACAATAATGTAGAACAAATAGCTAAGTTAACAAGAGCTGTAGGAGAACAGCATAGCTCGACTACGAGGGTTGTCGATGTACACATAGCTTGACAAAGAAGGTGGCTGCGGCCTGCATAAAAACCTTAACCAAGGTTGACTAAAAACAGTAACCAAGCGAAATTAAGTAAGTAATTCAAGGTTAAATGTAGGTCAATGTCAGATATAGGTCAGGGGTTATTGATGTACATCACTAGGAGATAAAGTTTTCACAAGTATGGTTTTGGGCTGTAGGGCCCAGGAGTATTCCATATACAAGCTTGAGTAAAAACCGTAACCAAGAGGAGATAACTAAGTAATCCAAGGATAAAAGTAGGTCAATGTCAAATATAGGTCAGGGATTATTGATGTACATCATTAGGAGATGAAGTTGTCCAAGTATGGTTGAAGTAGGCCCAGAAGTATTGCATATACAAGCTTGACTATAAACATTAACCAAGTAATTCAAGGTTAAATGTAGGTGAAGGTAAAATAAAGGTCAGGGGTTATTGATGTACAATAAGTTATCCAAGTATGGTGTCTGTATGCACAATAGTATTCCATCCACAAGCTTGACTAAAAACCTAAACCAAGGTTGAGTAAAAACCTTAACCAAGGGGAATTAAGTAAGTAATTTAAGGTTAAATGTAGGTCAAGGTCAAATATAGGTCAGGGGTTGTTGATGTACATCACTAGATGAAGTTGTCCAAGTATGGTTGGTGTAGGGCCATGAGTATTACATCTACAAGCTTGACTAAAAACCTTAACCAAAGAGAATTAAGTAAGTATTTCAAGAGGAAATGTAGGTCAAGGTCAAATATAGATCAGGGGTTATTGATGTACATCACTATGAGAAAAAGTTGTCCAAGTATGGTGTCTGTATGCACAATAGTATTCCATGTATAAGCTTGAGTAAAAAGCTTAACCAAGGTCGAGTAAAAACCTTAACCAAGGGGAATTAAGTAAGTAATTCAAGGTTAAATGTAGGTCAAGGTCAAATATAGGTCAGGGGTTGTTGATGTACATCACTAGAAGATGAAGTTGTGCAAGTATGGTTGGTGTAGGGCCATGAGTATTCCATCTACAAGCTTGACTAAAAACCTTAACCAAAGAGAATTAAGTAAGTATTTCAAGAGGAAATGTAGGTCAAGGTCAAATATAGATCAGGGGTTATTGATGTACATCACTATGAGAAAAGGTTGTCCAAGTATGGTGTCTGTATGCACATAGTATTCCATGTACAAGCTTGAGTAAAAAGGTTAACCAAGGTCGAGTAAAAACCTTAACCAAGGGGAATTAAGTAAGTAATTCCAGGTTAAATGTAGGTCAAGGTCAAATATAGGTCAGGGGTTGTTGATGTACATCACTAGGAGATGAAGTTGTCCAAGTATGGTTGGTGTAGGGCCAGGAGTATTCCATCTACAAGCTTGACTAAAAACGTTAACCAAGGGGAATTAAGTAAGTAATTCAAGAGGAAATGTAGGTCAAGGTCAAATATAGATCCGGGGTTGTTGATGTACATCACTAGGAGATGAAGTTGTCCAAGTATGGTGGGTGTAGGGCCAGTAGTATTCCATATAGAAGGTTGATTAAAAACCTTAACCAAAAGGAATTAAGTAAGTAATTGAAGAGGAAATGTAGGTCAAGGTCAAATATAGATCTGGGGTTATTGATGTACATGCCTATGAGAAAAGGTTGTGGAAGTATGGTGTCTGAATGCACAATAGTATTCAATGTACAAGCTTGAAAAAAAACCTTAACCAAGGTTGACTAAAAACCTTAACCAAGGGGAATTAAGTAAGTAATTCAAGAGGAAATGTAGGTCAAGGTCAAATATAGATGAGGGGTTATTGATGTGCATCACTAGGAGATGAAGTTGTCCAAGTATGGTGGGTGTAGGGCCAGTAGTATTGCATATACAAGCTTGACTAAAAACCTTAACAAAGGTCGACTAAAAACCTTAACCAAGGGGAATTAACCAAGTAATTCAAGAGGAAATGTAGGTCAAGGTCAAATATAGATCAGGGGTTATTGATGTACATGACTAGGAGATGAAGTTGTCCAAGTATGGTGGGTGTAGGGCCAGTAGTATTCCATATACAAGCTTGACTAAAAACCTTAACCAAGGCGTGACGCCGACGCCGACGCCGACGCCGGGGTGACAACATAAGCTCTACTTATTCTTCGAATAGTCGAGCTAAAAAGGTGATATTTTTGTTCAAAAATATTTTTTCGGCATAAAAACACCAAGGTGCACATCTTCAATATGTGTAGAAGACGTGTGTATAGTTTCAGAACGATCGACTGAACGGTTTCGGAGGAGTTGTGTACACAAACTCTGTACCGTAGAATTGTATAGAAAAATGTAGAAATAATGGCTAAGTTAAAAAGGTGATATTTTTGTTAAAAAATATGTTTTCGGCATAAAAACACCAAGGTGCACATCTTCAATATGTGTAGAAGACGTGTGTATAGTTTCAGAACGATCGGCTGAACGGTTTCGGAGGAGTTGTGTACACAAACTCTACCGTATATAGAATTGTATATAAAAATGTAGAATAAATGGCTAAGTTATAAAGGTGATATTTTTGTTAAAAAATATGTTTTCGGCATAAAAACACCAAGGTGCACATCTTCAATATGTGTAGAAGACGTGTGCATAGTTTCAGAACGATCGACTGAACGGTTTTGGAAGAGTTGTGTACACAAACTCTGTACCGTATATAGAAATGTATATAAAAATGTAGAATAAATGGCTACGTTAAAAAGGTAATGTTTTTTGTTAAAAAATATGTTTTCGGCATAAAAACACCAAGGTGCACATCT
Source organism: Conchocele bisecta (assembly GCA_029237695.1). Taxonomy (NCBI): domain Eukaryota; kingdom Metazoa; phylum Mollusca; class Bivalvia; order Lucinida; family Thyasiridae; genus Conchocele; species Conchocele bisecta. The sequence goes on along the minus strand of CM055265.1, from coordinate 96,414,020 downwards.
TCAATATGTGTAGAAGAAGTGTGTATAGTTTCAGAACGATTGACTGAACGGTTTCGGAGGAGTTGTGTACACAAACTCTGTACCTTAGAATTGTATAGAAAAATGTAGAACAAATGGCTAAGTTAAAAAGGTGATAGTTTTGTTAAAAAATATGTTTTCGGCATAAAAACACCAAGGTGCACATCTTCAATATGTGTAGAAGACGTGTGTATAGTTTCAGAACGATCGACCGAACAGTTTCGGAGGAGTTGTGTACACAAACTCTGTACCGTATATAGAATTGTATAGAAAAATGTAGAAATAATGGCTAAGTTAAAAAGGTGATATTTTGTAAAAAATATTTTTTCGGCATAAAAACACCAAGGTGCACATCTTCAATATGTGTAGAAGACGTGTGTATAGTTTCAGAACAATACACTGAACGGTTTCGGAGGAGTTGTGTACACGAACTATGCACTTTTTCTGTCAGTTTTTTAAAAACGGTCGTATAAAAATTGTTTTTTTATATTCTATTTTTATTTCTATTTTTTAGATTTAATGTGTTTAATAGCCAAAAGTTCGTCGGCAGAAAAACGTGGAACAGACAGTAGTACCTTCTACAAGCTGATGCTAATGTACCTCCCCATCCAAGGTAGCGGTGCTCCCACCCCACCACCAACCCCCACAAAAAATACCAAAACATATTGATTAAAATGGACAGTCTTAATCCCATATGAAGTAACTATTTGTTTAATTTCTGAGGACAAACTTTGTCCCCATAGAAACGACAGTACAAAGAGATTTGTAGAGATTAATATCCCCAACCCCGAATGTTTGATAGTCTAATTCCCACCCTGGGAAATTTGTGGCATAATTTCCCCTGTATGACTCACATCCCACCACACTGGACAGGGAAGCATTGGTATTGTTAGTATCAGACATGTGGACATATCCTGACCCAAGTAGGTACATGTAATTGTTTGATCGTCTAATGAACCTTATCAATGTCGTTCCCACTTTCAGGAGTGGAAGGAAAACCCCTGTGAATTAGACACATTCAGAAATGGGCAGTCTAATTCCTGCATGTATGAATGAAATATGTGTCTATTCATCCAAGGTGATGGCGCATTTTCCTCACACTAGAAACGACTAGTTCCCACCCCTTATGGGTTTTAGCCAGCTGTCTAATTACCTGGATATGCCCACCAGACCATCCCCACACCCATGTGGCAGGGAGGACATTGAAAGGTCCATTGTAATTTCATGTGTATCCCCCTCACACTACTTCTCCCCATTTCACGACGGGGAAGACATTATTATTTGCATACAATTTCATTTAATTTATATAGTATGGTTGCCATTGTGGTATTGTGATCTTTCACCGTCTTAATAGATCGAGTGTTTTAGTCATTGATAAATGTTAAATTTCAGACAAACATTATGAATATGGCATCTGTACGATTCATCCAAGGAAGAGAGAGATTGTCTCCTACACGCCTATTCTCTCTAATAAGGCGCCAATACGGGTGCCATGTCCTACCAGCTTTATATTCAGCAAAATATACATATTATACCTATTTTTCTTTAGTACAATACAATTACCAATTAGTGAACCATATTTATTCTCATCTATGAATGTTATACGCTTTTCGCAACACCGTAAACATCAGCAAACAATACATACGTTACTGACGCCACATTCACTTTGTTAAATTTGACGTTAACCAAAAGTATTATACAAATATTTTTCAGGTTTGAAATTAAGTAACATTTCATTTCCAGCAGAAGGTCCATGCCTCGTACCATTCATGTATCTCTATTTTGGTTCAGAGTGGCTGACTCTGGATACATACGTAACTATATATGACGAACCTTTTTTTACTAGTTTTGACAGATTCACTTTCGCCAAAGGCGTAAAATAACTAAACTATTAATGTAGAATGACATTTGTGTAATAAAAGTTCAACAATGTTTAGCTTTTTCTTAACCTGTCAGTGTGCATGACATTAACTGGGTGGTTAGAAGGTCACTGATACATACGATACATGTATTATATAAGTATATTGCCTTTATCCAGAGTGTTGGAAATACGTTTTCAGAGCAGATTAGGTCTAAACCACACGATTCCAAAACGTTTATGACATATGCTACAGGCGGAAATAGTCACCCTGTGTCTGAAACACGGTGTAAAATACATACGTTACCGATTACCGATACATACGTTACTGTTGAATACGAAACCACCACTAAACCTGTATAAGAGTAGCTTTACATGTCTTAGAATGTTCTTTAGTCGCCAATTTCTTAAGCACATGCGACTGTGGTGCATTTGAATAGATTATTGAAGTCGATGTTCGATGTGAGAGTTTTGGCAAAACCGTACTTGGCTTAAAGGTACCTGCCCACTCAGTAGGCACAAAATATTATTTATATCAGAGTCATTATCTGAGACATTTTCTGGCAAAATAAACATTCATTCACCGTTACACCACGTATCAATTGGCATTATTATACATTTTATATCAGACGTAACTTTCTACACTGATATCAGGGGCGATAACCGTGTTTCCTTAAAATGTTAACGGATATTACTATTTATACTCTGTATTTATTTTCTGATGTGCAATTATTATACTTTATAATCTGTCGAAAATAGTATTTTTTCAGGTGACGCATTTAATTAGTATAAATAATTAAAAAATAACCATACTCATTTGCATACGAAAATAGCATGATACCAACGCGCGTCACTATCAGTAAAATATATATTACTAAATGATTATACCTGAATAGCGGCCACTTGTAATCATTAATGGAATAGTGACACACTTATACACATATGTAATTCCTATAACAAACTGTTTGTGGCTACTGAGTGGGTATGTACCTTTAAGGTACGCTGCTTATGATGTAGTTTCAGTGTACGATAAAAATATATTAATTTAATTATGAACATAGACAACATAGACAATATTCCATATTATGCACAATTGAAAATGTTATTGTTTGCACATGTGCAGACCGGGAGTTGTCATTATATTGATACATACATTACCAGTGGTAACGTATGTATCTTCCACATCAATTGCATAATATGTAAAAACTGAGCGATTATAAACAGTCTCCGTCACTTATAGACTATGTACGAATACTGCACGTGAAAATAATTAAATATTTTCATACATAAAACAACACTGTAACACTTGTCAAATACTGCAGAATCTGATTCCATTTCCTTCTGTGATATGTCAGATTTCTTCTTTTACTCATCTCAAAGATCAGTTTTATATAATAATTGATCATATTAAAACATCTACTTTGTATATACATTGTACTATCAACACTATGACAAAACACAACCAGAAAATGTGGTCTGTCGACGCACGTAGGGCCCCTATTTGAGAAACGATTACATAAAATTTCAAGAAAAACAGACAGACGGATGTACAATCAATAGCGAGGGTAATTGTATTAATGTGTAAGGAAGTATCATTACTAAGTAATGCACATGTGCAATATAAAGATATTAGCTGGAGGGAAACAGTAATTATATGTGATTTACGAAACTCTTACAAAAACTTTCAAAATAAAATAAACGGACAGACAGACGATCGTATGTAATTGTATTAATGTAGAAGGATGTATCGTTACTAAGTAATGCATGTGTGCCATATGAAGATATTAGCTGAAGGCCAACAGAAGTTATAGGGGATTTGAGAAACTCTTACAAACACTTTCAACAAAATAAACAGACAGACAGACGGACAGACGGTCATACGATTAGTAGCGAGGGTAATTGTATTAATGTTGAAAGATGTGTCGTTACTAAGGAATTCATGGGTGCAATATGAAGATATTAGCTGAAGGCAAACAGAAATTATAGGTGATTTTAGAAACTATACAAAACCTTTCAAATAAATAAACAAGACACACACGGACAGACATACGATCAGTAGCGAGGGTAATTGTATTAATGTGGAAGGATGTATCGTTACTAAGTAATACATGTGTGCAATATGAAGATATTAGCTGAAGGCAAACAGAAATTATAGGTGATTTGAGAAACTCTATACACAACCTTTCAAACAGACGGACGGACATACAATCAGTAGTGAGGGTAATTGTATTAATGTGGAAGGGTATAAAACATGAAACGTGACATGCATTACTATTTACCTAAAGCACATATAGTAAACCAATATAGGTGTGCTTAGCTTGAATTTTTAGTATTTAATTATTGCGAAAAAATTATGATGTAGAAATGATACATACGTTACATTAACAGATTCACATGTATGTTAGTGACTGGTTATGCTTCACTGATTTTGTTTGTGTTACTGCTGCTACGATTATAACATTCAATATCCATTTGTGTATATATCAGTCAGGAAGACTGACATTTGTTTTACCTCCCGTGACAATAACTTAAGTGCCATTTACATATAATCAACAAAGACGTGTAACATACACAAATTCATCAAAATAGTGCTTGACTGTGTATGAGGAACTCTCTCTCTGAAATTCTTAATTATATTGTCTGAAGCAGTAAGGCATTTACAATTAATTATAATTGGTTGTGTTGTTTATCTGTCAAATTTCTAATGTTTGATACTTACGTTACCTATATTGGTGTTTGCCTTATTCGACAGTGCACTTACAACTCACTGTACACTTAGATAAATACAATTCATCTCATTAGAAAGATAAATACAATTCATCTCATTAGAAAAATAACCAGTCACATATTTGATTTATGTAAACATGTGTTTCAGATGCTTATATTTGTGTTTAAATGTGATGCTAGACAAGCAACAATTGTTTAATTGAAAATAAATGAACGTGTTCATGTGGTGTTTGTCCTTGTCGTAGCTGTAGTGCATACACACCGAAGACAATAGCTTAATATGTCATATGATTTATTAAATTAAGTCTGTACCTTATGCAACCAAATGGATAAACTATGTATATTCAGGCTAAAAATAAAAATTAGTGTTCATGCAAAAAGCCGTCACGTATGTATCGAGTAACACACAAAATGTAATTGAGTGATAAACGTCAGTGGCATATAACTTTTGTGTTAGACATTTTTAACAGATGAAATTTTCAATTTTGGTAGAGTATATACCAACTAGTTGTCTGGTTAACAGCAATTCGTATATACAGTAAGTTCAATTTTTAACTTTGCTTATACAATATTGGTGCCTTATTAGTAAGAATGGGCCTACATATCTGAAAGAACATTAACGACGTAATACGTCTGAGCAACTTAATATATCGCAAATGCTCTTTGGATCACCCATTGGATGCAGATATTGTTAAACTTGTAATTACAAACACTATAGTCTGTGGTGACCGAGTTTTGCCTAACCAGTCCAAATTATTGTTACGTCCAAGCAATACAAACCATACGGAAATGGCCGTGGAATTGAACAAACAATCGGCAACAAAATATGTAATTACATAAACGTCTGGTTGAGCAATTCTGGGTCCACTCGAAGTGTGATGGTGAAAAAAACGTCCGAGTTTACCCGGATTGATCCTACTGTTAGCTATCTTATCGAATACATATCGTCTACCAAGGCCAAGTAATATGCCTTTGGTATCTATATAAAAGCTGATAGTCTTTCTCACTTTATTTTCAGAGAGGAGTACATTAGAAATGCAAGCGTTTCCGATTGTAATCCAATAAATCACTTGGTATAACGTACGAAACACACGACCATAAGAGTCACAACGTTTTCCCAACGTATTATGCATTTCTATGTAGGTTTTCTCGCCGAAAACGCCATAATTTTACCAAAATATTTTCTGGTTGTTCATCACCGCGTCCACGACGCTTGACGTATGTGATGATGACATCATAGAACGTAGTCACGTAATATAATGCGACGTCATTGACAAAGTGTCAATATAGCGTTATGCCAAATTTCATTCAAATATATATATGCACTATATATCAACTTACATACCGTATTCTGCCGATTATAAGTCACAATTTTTTTACTCAGATTTGTATCCCAGAAAGCCCCTGCGTCTTATAAATAAATTTAGATACATGAGCATTTTTTTCCACCCGAAATATTGACATAAACGACAAAAAAAAAAAAAAAATGCGTTCCTATATTTGTTGTTGTTGTTAGTCTTTGGGGTAACATCCGGTATTGGAAATATGGATTCGTATTCTAAACAGTTTGCGCCTTACTCGCGCCTTACTCGTTCCAGCACTGTGTCACATTACGTACACATTTTCTATACCGAAGGTGAACAGTGTATACCAAGATCAGATCCGGTCGACATTTTCTCTGCCGAATCACAATCTGGCCTCTATCATTTGAGTTAACTTTTGAAAACATTTACCAGGCCCATATCGGTCGGTGTCATTTTGCAGTGAAAAATATTGCATGACGCCATTAACGGTAAATCCCAATATGCATAATGCAATTCCACGAAAGTTATAAAACTAGTTTCAAAACTGTGTGTTTACACGATGCTGATGAAAGTGGCAAGCCTAAGTCAGCTGGCCGACATCAAACACACCACGTGTCAAGATTTACAACACAAAGCCATATCAAATATCAATACACGCGGTTGCTGATGTCAGTTTCGTATTCGTCACTAAAGTGGTACCCTGTCTGATGCGTCCTAGTGGAACAATACTACCGAGAACCAGACTCTATTTATGACACGGCAAACGTGTTTATGTGAATTGGATCTCTATCTCTGACAAATCCCGGCTTATTGCATTAGCGGCCAGACCAGGCGCTGGATTCGCGTAGTCCGCACATGGTTTACAATGTTCGCCAATCTCTAATTAAAAACATTATAATTACGTCAGCGGACAATGCAAATTTGTCATAGCTATAGGCTGCTTTCAGCGTCATTTACGGAAGATACGACTGATTTTGAAATATTACATAGGCGAAAGTTGTGTGTTGCTTTGTGATAACACCAAGCCGTGTCAACTAACAGGTGTTTATCTTATGTCATCATTCAGCACGAGGCTGTAAACTGTGTGACCTAAATTTAGGCTATGTTTTGAAATTGCACTGATCAACACGCCTTTTGATGTGGACGTGGCGAACGTGCGACTTTCATCCTCGCATCATGGGGGCAATCAGTAATTTCTGAGGATACGCTTATGTTTGCGGAAAATCCTAAATATTTTCCTTCTATGCACTCCAAAGTAAGTAAATGCCTGCGACCACCATTTAAACCGTTTCGTCGAGACGGTTCAAATGAGTGGTCACAACATATACTTTCAGTGAGAAATAACAAAAATAAAATATTTAATAAAGTTCATATCCGTAAATGTGTATTCCGAAAGGAACGGGTTAAAAAAACACTCTGGATTATACGCAGATCTGTCGCCATATTTCGCCGATATTGATTTCGAAAATAGTTTCTGTAAATGGTGTTGAAAAGAGATAATACATACCGCAATCAATAATTAACAATATAATACCACTTTCGGCAGCAATATGATCGCAAATATAACACAATTTCTGACAATAGTCTGTTACACATTTAACACGATTTTGATATACAAATAGGCAAACAAATCGGGAGCCAATGCACAACCGTGTACTAACCGAGCACGTGTTATAGTGAAGCGTGTACTACCGAGTTCACAGTGTAATTGAAGATACTAGAAAACGGAGAAATACGGACCGGGGAATCACGGACATAGAGTCGGCAAATTACGGACATACCAAACTATGATAGGGAAAATACACTCTTGCGACCTATAATCGGCAGAATGCGGTACTCCTTTTCACTATTTATTGGATGACCCTCGTATATACCCGATACAGGATTGTATGAAAAAGTGTAGAAAAAATGGTTAAGTAATACGGCCGTATTTTTGTGAAAAAATAAGTTTTCATAAAAACACCATGGTGCACATGTTCAATATGTGCAGAAGACATGTGTCACATTTCATATTGATTTGCTGAAAGCTGTCGGAGAAGTTGATTACACAAAATATGCAGTACCATGTGAAAGTAATCAATCTATTTTAGCAATGGTAACATTGACCTTGGGCGGACGTGGCCCATCTTCAACAGGCATGTTCGCCAACACAACTGTTAAGTTTCATGAAGATATTTCAAGCGGTATATGACTAATGCTCCAAACAATGGTTTTCTGCCCGCAGCCCGCCCACCAAACGGTAAAACAAAATATGTTTTTTTCATATAAAAATACCAAGAATTTATTAAAATGTTGGTTACATCCTCTGAATCAAATTCATTTTTAGATGTGATAGATAGAGAGAAGTGTTATTGTCTATTCTTGCATTTCAGCCAGTATTTTATACAAATTTATTACCCACTTTGTGCCATAGTCTGTTCTTTTCCTTGTGCATTATTTTCATATTTCTGTGAGTGACATTCTAACTAGAGCAAGTGAGCAATTGGTCAAGTAGAACAAGGATATATAGTGCGAAAATAAAAAATGGCCGCCAAGAGGAGATAAGTCAACAGAAAATGTTGAAAGGCTTCTTGCCATGATAAATATGTACAGTAAAACCTGTGAATACAGGCCAGCCATGCGAAGTGAACAATCTGCCCTTTGTTCACAGGTGGTCTTTATTCACAGGGTCATTTATATACCGGTAGTAATTGTGCCATTGGGACAACAAAAGTGTGGCCTTTACAGCCAGGTCATTGCTATTCGGAGGTGGTCTTTAGCACAGGTTCGACTGTATTGATGATTTTGATTTCGATCAGTCAAGTAGAGCTCGAGTTATTGCGTGGACAAGGATACAGAGTGCAAAAATTAAAAAGAGAGCCAAAGGTCACAATATACCCCCATCGAGGCAAGGCCAGTAAACAAGGGGACATAACTCACTGAAAACCAATAGGGTTCTTGTCTTGACGTGATAAACAGGTATACCGATCGGAATTTGTTTACAATCTGTCAAGTAGAACTTGAGTTCTTGTGTGGACAAGGGTTATAAAGAGCGAAAATTAAAAATGGCCGTCAAGGGGAGATAAATCATGGGAATTTTTTTAATATAATCAATAGGGCTCTTCGACTTGCTGTGATAAACATGTATACTGAATTTGGTTACAATCCGTACAGTAGAACTTGAGTTATTGCGTGGATATGGATACAGAGTCCAAAAATTAAAAATGGCCGCGAGTTGTGCCTGGAAGGCTGTGTTCATGTTACCCTCTATATTCCGTGAGTTGTGCCTGGAAGGCCGTGTTGGTGTTACCCTCTATATTCCGCAACTTATGCTTGGAAGGGCGTGTTCATGATACCCTCTATATTCCGCGAGTTGTGCCTGGAAGGGCGTGTTCATGATACCATGGAAGCGTGTAGCTATATGAAAGCGTTGAAACGTGTACAACGGTTACACGTTTTAACGCGAATACCTGTTCGGCCCCGATCGCTTCGAGGCGTCCTTGTTTCGTCCCTTTTAAAATATTGAGAATACATACCCTCAGATCGAGTTCAAAGTACATCGGCGGTGTGATTTAGCACTTCAATTGATCCCTAATCCCTGATGCCTAATGAGTCAGGCTTTTAACACGACAGATGTACCTTGTCGTTTATCAAAATGTTTGCGAATTTTAGATCACGTGAGCCGGCTCATCAGGATCTGCGGCATTCCTACGTACATGTACATTTTATATACACAAAAATGACCCCTAATACAGCGTAATGTAACAGTTCCTAACTTAATATGGAATAGCCCGGGCCGATAGTCCGTGTCAGTTACTTGGGGTTAAATATTACGAACACAGATAAACACAGTGCATGATTTCTTTATTTTATTTTAACATCATCAGAAATGGCGAGTCTAGGAACTCTCGTATCTTTACACTGAAGCCAGTCTATTTCAGTCACTAATCTGCTATACACCTGTCCCACGCGTGTGTTAAGAAAAATCGATATTTGGAGAAACTGAATACACAGCGAGCTGCATGTACACTGGTTTAACACGGATATGGCCCGCGGATATGTGTCATAAATTAATTGGTGGTCAAAACCGGTAAATTTACAAGGTCTATAGCGAAACAGCAGCCGACTGGCAATTGTTCTCGGACTGATTTTTAAGACTAGTTTTCAAATCTCAATCGGTCTGAGAGTTCAAAAATCGGTCCAGAACCGGAAAATTGAAAATTTTAGAAGCCCTGCAGTGAGTCTAGAAGTATATATACACACACGAAGAACGATCTCAGCATGCGCATTCTACGTGATACACGGTTGGCATACCAAAATGTGTAATGCGTTAAAACCCGTGGAAACGTGTTATACATATAACACGGTTTCATCTGTACGGTGCTGTGTACATGTAGAAGCGTGTAACCGTTCGTCAAAGAAAGCGTTAAATCGTTTAAAAAAACGGTTTTACCGGTTTACTTAGCGTGGTATACATTTACAACCGTTTGTATACTGTTTACAACCGTGTACACCGATTACACGCTTTTGAAACTCAATGCGTTGTTTACAACCGCTGTATACGTTAGTAGTATAGAGGGATTCAAAATAAGATACCACCTAACGAGGGTATCATTTCTCCACCCTATATACTACTCCACCACCCCCCGAAAAAATCAAAAATTGGTTAACGAGGAAATTGTCTCCCACTAAAAATTATTGGACGTGAAAAAAAAAAAACATAATGTTTTTCAGACAGTAAATTTAAGTATAGAGGGATTCAAAATGATACCACCTAACGATGGTATCATTTATAACCCTCTATACTATTCCCACCACCCCCAAAAAAATCAAAAAAATTAGTTAACGAGGAAATTGTCCCACGAAATATTCAAAAGAAAATTGGTGTCATAAATACATCATGTTTTTTTCACGTTCCAATTGACCAGATAAAACAATAGTCTTAAAAAGGATTTATTTTTGACACCAATTTATGAATTTATTCTAATAAGTTTCTGATTTAAATGTGCCCACGAGTGATAGTTTATATTCCAACACCCCATTTTTCTCCTCCAATATAGATAATTTATTTCGCAGATCAGCAATTAATTCTACCAGCTCTAGTCTACCACGTTCACCTGTAGCCACCTGACAGTGTAGTTGCTTATGTCTACAAAGAGTTTGGGCACTAATGAATTTACAAGGGCATCTGGGGCATTGAAATTGCGGGGGGACACAAGGAATTTTTCTACGTCTCGCTAGATGCCTTCGTAGATATTCTTTACGCGGTAAACGTCTTACAACAAGTCTCACACTCCATTATATATGTATATGTTTATGTTTATATTCAATTAGAAGAAGTGAAAAAAACATAATGTTTTCAAGACCAATTGAACATATAAATTTTTATAGGTTATACAAAAGTATATTACAGAAAATATGATAACGTCAGAAACTAGAGCAGAAATAGAAAGTTTGAGAAGAAAAGCCGAATCTCTAGGGATTACTTATAGTAAACGGTTGAGAGTTAGGGGGTTGACAAAGCTGATAAATGCCACAAAGATGAGGCGTATATTGAAGCTGTTTACCCGCGCCTTTATAGAGGGCATTTAATGACATATCCAAAGCGGAGGAAGTTGGTAACAGAATTCAAAAAGAAAGTATTGCGGGGTTAAGGGCTAGTGTAATCAAACCTTCAAGCACAAATAATTTGTCCCAAATTAGACGCCAAAATAATAATAAGAAAAAATCTATCGTTAGCGCGATAGTGGAAAAAGGTGAAGAAATATTGGGGGCTCACGATGAAACATTGGAAAAGGTAGAAAATGGAAGACGGGTAGTTACATTATCCTTTCGTAAAAACATTAACATTAACGAGTCTGAACGCATGTCCGATAAACTCGCTCCGTATCTAACAACCAATTTTTATTTGAGATTATTCATATTCTTACAAGCTAGAACATATGGAGGAAATTAAAAATGGAAAAACCTAAAACTATAATATTTCACAAAAATCTCGGTGGTAGCGAACCACTATCATCAATGAAAACCGTTAAAAAATGGCTGTCAGATAAGGAGCAAACACGAATAATGTCCGATAAAATAGACAGACCGAATACAAAGTGGAAGTTTGTAAGATGGGTAGAGGTTTTCGTAAAGCTAATACAGGGTAGTAGGGAATAGATTTGGGACTACAATCCAAAGAAGCGGCAGGAGGAGAACTTCCAGAATGGCTGAAGAATAAAAAAGGTATGTATTCTTTAGATAAGTATAATGACGACCTTTGTCTGTTCAGGTGTCTAGCTATGCATATGACAGATAAAAGACCCGACAGATGTACAGAAAAGGCGAAAGAACTTAGTAAGCAATATTTTGGTAGTAATGTGGTTTCACCAATTCCTTTTTCAGATCTGAAAAAGGTTGAAGAGTTTTTTAAAATCGGTATAGAAGTATATCAACCCACCGAATGTAATGTATGGTGGTTGAAAAAGGTACCAGCGCACTATAATGAAATAGGTAATAAACCAATGACAATAGGACTGTTTAATAATCACGCATTTCTGATAAAAAACCTTAAAAACCTATCTAAAATTTACGCCTGCGATAATTGCAAACAGAAATTCACGACAGCGAGTAATATGAAGAGACACGGACCAACATGTATGAGAGGTGAGACAAAAGTAATATGTGATGGTAATTATTTAGAGCGCCCGCGTTCGTCGTTCGAGAAAGCGTTTTACCCAAAAGGTTCTAACAGTTATGGGGCGATCGATTGGATGTATTCTGTGGAAAAGCGGGAGGGAATTCACATTCACCACGAACAGTGCGGACACGGAGGTGAAAGATGGATTTTAGGAGCTCCGGTAGATGGATACTGTCCAGAAACCAATACCGTATATCAATATCACGGCTGTTACTGGCACGGGTGTGAGATTCATGCAAAGCATAGAAAAGAAGAACGCGCATCCACTATGAGAAGAGATACATTTATTAGAAAAAGCAAAGAATTCAACCTAGTAGTTATGTGGGAATGTGAATTCCAAAGAACGGGTAAAGATATAAAGATCGGTTGCGACACTACTCTTTATCCATATCAGATAGTATACGATTTTGAGGCATATCTCCAGTCAGAAGTTGAAACTACCGGTAATAGTTTAGAGTACGAAGCTGAGCACGTTCCGGTAAGTGTTAGTATAGGAGATAATTTCTCAGGAACAGTAACTCATATTTGTGATAAAGATCCTGCAAAACTTATAGAAAAATTTGTAGAAGATTTGAAAGTCAGGGGAAAAGCTATAAGAGAAGAAGTGTGGTCAAGATATGGGTTTAATACAGAACATTTAAGTAAAAACCAAATCGCTAAGATCGAACAGTGGATAGAGCAAGTACCGGTTATGGGTTTTAACAGCAGTAAGTACGATATAAACCTAATAAAGAAATATTTAGTAGGTGAACTATCTGCAACAACAAAGAAAGTAATGGTCGGAAAACGTGCAAACGCAACAATATTTCTATTTACTCCAGAATTTAGATTTCTTGATGTAATACTTTATCTAGGACCTGGTGTAAGTTACGATAGTTGGATAAAAGCCTACGACTGCAAAGGACAGAAATCTTTCTTTCCTTATGATGTGTTCGATTCTCCAGACAAACTGGATTACCCAGGACTACCCGATATAGAGAATTGGTATTCCAAACTATCTGGGAAAATGTTAATAGATGAAACAGAATTAAGTAAATGTCGTAGAATTTTCGAAGAAAATAATATGAAAACTTTCAGAGATTGGTTGAAATATTATAACGATTTAGATGTAGCACCGTTCCTAGAAGCGTGGAAAAAATGTGTGAATTTTATAAACACAGGTGTGGTATATTTTCAAAGATGCGGTAACACTACCTGGAGTAGCTATACAATATTTATTGAGAGGAACCATTAAAGAACAAAAATCTTCAAAGACGATTATACCGGAGGATGCTCTATATGCACCAAAAGAAGAACATACGAAATGATGAAGGACGCTCTAGTTGGTGGTCCATCAATAGTATTTACACGCTATGCAGAAGTCGGTGTTTCCAATATTAGATCAAATGAAAGTAACAAACCTTGCAAGGCTGTTTTGGGGGTACGATGCAAACGCTTATATTTATCTACGTTAAATAAAGAGATGCCGTGTGGGAGAGAAACTATACACCATATAGATACCCCACATAACCCTAAATTTATTAAAAAGTTTTGTAAAAGAGTTTTATCTAGAGACTGGTTTGGGTTTGCGGAGGTGGATATAGAAGTTCCACACAACTTAAAACATAAGTTTTCTGAAATGTCCCCAATATTTATAAACAGAGAAGTAGAGGTTGATGAAGTTCCCACACACATGTTAAAATATTTGGAAGATACTGGAAGAACTAGAGGAAATGGAAGAAAATTGGTGGGATCTATGACCGCCACTAAAGTATTGCTGTACGCGCCACTGTTGAAATGGTATTTAAAACACGGCCTAGAAATAACGGGAGTTCATCGTGTTATAGATTATATTAGTGGTAAACCCTTCGAATGGTTCGCAAAAAGAAGTTACAGCCGCAAGACGAACAGGCGATGTAGAACCAAATAAGAAACCAGTAGCCGACATAATGAAATATTATTAGGAAACTCGTGTTGTGGAAAAATGATAGAGGCAACGGAGAGACATTTAAATACGACATATACGCGAGACGAAACCTGTGTTGACAAAGCATTAAGATCCGCGTATTTTGATGATTTGGAAGAGATAGGATATGCGTACGAAATATCTTCAAGAAAACCCAGGTGTGCGCTAAAGAGACCATTCCATTGTGGAATAGCGGTTTATCAACTAGCTAAATTGAGAATGTTGGAATTTTACTACGAATTTCTAGATAAATACATAAAAAGAGAAGACTTTGAATTAATACAGATGGATACAGATAGTATGTATATAGGAGTTAGTGGAAAAAACGATAGAGGAATTGATTAGACCTAACTTACTAGACGAGTTTGAAAAAGAAAAAAATAAATGGTTGGCTTGGGATAAATGGAGCGAAAGAGAGCCCGGACTTTTCAAAATGGAATTTAGCGGGATAGGGCGATAGCGTTATCTAGTAAGTGTTATTTTGTAGAAAAAATTAATTTCACTAAAGATAATTTGGAACAAATTAAAATTAATAAAAACTCTGCGAAAGGAATGTCCAAGAGAACTAACAATTTAAATTGGGATAGATGATACGAGTACTAAGTGAAACTACAGAAGATGGAAAACACATTATAGATGTAGCACAAAATAGAGGATTTAAAATGAAAGACGGCGTTATTGAAAACGTACTGTCAACAAAAATTAGGACTCTCGGCATACTACGATAAAAGACGCGTGTTACCAGACGGAATACATACAGAACCTCTATTGATTTAAGTAATCGGGGGTAGCTGGGTGTCAGAAGACACTATAAGAAGTTCTTCGCGAACAAACCCTCGAGATGGCCCATCATCCAAATAGTAGAGCACGGGCTCATCGGGTTTGGTAATAGATCGATCTAGATGATATACATTGAGAGACCACACTGGATCAGTCGCGCGGGCGGCTGCCACCTTCGAGCTCTCCCGGTTGATAGAGGTACCGGACGTCAATATCTGATGGAAGCCCGCTGCTCTCTAAACCAACGGGTCGCCCGCGCGAGACGGCAGAGGGCTTGCTCGTCACCCATTTTAAACTTGATAGCATCTACAGGCTTCTTACCTATCAATCTGGTCACCTCTCCGTTCAGTGCGGAGACCACGGCGGGCAGTCTGGCCACCCACTCGGTCGACCGTGAATGGGGGTCTACAAGTTCTTTGGCGTATTGGTGTCCGTCGAACAGTCTCTCAGCCAGGGTTCGATTGAAGCGTTCCACGATCCCCTGGTCCCGGTGGATGTTTGACGCGGCCGCGTCTGATAGAAACTTTATGCTTAGACAATAGATGAGAGACCGCGCCCATGAACTCGCGGCCGGGATCGACCTGGAGAAGATTCGGCCATTTGAGAGGACTCCTCTTATATATTCGGGAAAGAGCCTCGGCCACTTCCTTAGACTCTTTAGTGGCCAACGGCTCAGCCCCCTTGTAACGACTCGCTACGTCAACGATTGTCAGTGCGTACTTGTACGTTTTGCGACCGACGCGATCGTGAGGGAGAAACAGGAGATCCGCTTGGTGAACTTGGTTCGGCACCGGCACGTCGAATTTCGGCCGCGGAATATTGTGAGGCGCGGGTAAATAGATCTGCCAGATGGCCTGCTTCTTGAGCCATTCCTTGACAGCGTTTTCTGAAACCTTGGTCGCCGCCGCGAGGTTCTTGATGGCCGCGAGTCCCTTCCAGTAGCCGCGTGGACTATAGTATGTATTCGACAGCTTGCGCGTTAGTTTGGTATCAAGTTTGCGCGTGTTCATCGTATGCGAAGTATTCTAATATATCGGACAATCTCCAACATGCCCTCGCCAGTTCGTCCGGTAACTGCGTCGTTAATAATAAACCTTTGTTGGAAGTACAATTGCGATTGTCGCTGCAGCCCCAATCGCGTTTGGGTTGGAACAGGAGAGGGAAATCTAATTCATCCAATCTCCCAGGATTGGTGGAGGAATCTAACATCCGCTTTGCGAAAAGGGTGGCCGCTTTTTCGTCCTCGCGACAATCTCGGGCCAGACGAATCATACTCTTTGCACCAGGTAAACGATGTTTTTGGGCAGTGTAGCCTACATCGATCATAGCGTCATAAAGTTCGTCAACTAACATCGTTCTATATATATATTTTTATAAAAAAAAATTGTTTTAATTAATTAATTTAAAATCTCGATTGAATATAATAGCCGGTGAGACCACCACACCCATTCCCACGATGATGAACGCGATCTCGCGGTCCTTTTGGGGCTCTGATGGTACATAGAAATCTGAAAGTTGGGGCTCGGGATCCATTGGATCGAGAATTTTGTGCGGATATGCCAGCGCGTACTCGCGGTTGGCTTCTTCAACGTTCTGAAAGTTTGCGCGGCGTGATTTTCGCGGCGAAGCTCTTCATTGACCCAGTCCAGATGGGCGGTTCGTTTTTTCGACCATGCTTCCTTTGCGCTATTGAGTTGTTCTACAGCTAAATCATGACGCTTACGCTCCTCATCCACGTTCGAGCTTTTCATTTTAGAGAATATAAAGTTGCTACCGCTGAACGCCAATGCGTTTACAAGCGCACCACCTACTATTACTGCGATTGAAGCCATTTATTTCCATATATTAACTGGTAGAATTCCAGCTTTAACTAGATAATCTCGGGTCCAAACTGCGGCCGCTACATCTAAGGTCGCGAGCCCTACGTCTCTCACAGTAAAGTCCAATTTGGGAGCGGTTTTCCTCCTAGGGCCATCTTTGATAGTCGAGCATACCCGATACTGAAACCCGATATCACCACGGCGTGATAAAGCGCATTCACTAACATTTTACCATCTTGTTCAGCCATTGTTTATAATTGCATATAAAATGGGTCGCGATCAATGTTTAAATGGGGCGCATCCAAATTCAACATTGTTGATGATTGGTGTTTAGTAACTTTCTTCTGAACACTGGCTGGTTGTTTTTTCTGGTATTTCCACACGCACAGGGCACCAACAACTGCCAGACCACCACCAACAACCCAACTCCAATTCACGAATTTGGGTTCAATCGGATTCGCCCAACTCCAACGGTAGTTGGTATTGGGTGACAAATTCTTTGAATTTGAGTGTGCTTCCAATTCGTGAATTGGGGGAGTGTTGTTGTACTCAACTCTGTATTCAGATGTTTTGCTGTCTCCGTCCCCAATCTCGATTGGAGTTTAGCCTCTCGAAGCTCGGCGAGTATTTTATCTTGTTTAAACTTTTCGTGGCAGCCGCCGCCCGCCCCAGCTGCCTGTCTTTGGGATTTTTTATATGCGGTATGTCATCCAGTGGCGGAGTAACACTCTGGTTCGATTGTGTTGGAGCAATCTGGTTCAACTCCGTCACTCTCGTGGGTGTGTCTTGTGTCATCATTTTCAAAATTATATTTATTTTGTATTAATATTAGAGCTTATAGTTCGTGGGATATATGTCCAAATTGACAGTGTTTACCCGTGGTCAACGCGGTTGTTAGTGGAGCTAAGTACATTCCAAACTTGTGATAAATTGAGCAGCATGCCGTTCTAAGAGTGTGTCCTATAAAAGGGTCAGTCTCTAGATCGTGAATCAACCCTTCGGTGTTTGGTATAGGGAGAAGTCTACTAACGGCGGTAGCGTACAAATGAATAGCCGCCGATCCAAGAGTTTTTGTCATCTCTGCTCCCAATTTGGATTCGTATCGCGCATACATTTATCGATCTCCGCATCTGACATCTTATCCACCTGAAAAACTGAGAGACGCCTACCGAGATAATGCTCCGATTGTCCCCCAGCAACCAGCGCAGCTAGCCGCTCTCGTCGCGCCGCATTTTCATTTTCATTCGGAGTCGTTGCACTCAACCCAGATCCCGATTGCTCTGTCGGATCATTATTGTTGGCAGTCGGAGTTGAGGTTTCTTCTATTAGCTGATCGAGAAGTTCGTCGCAGTTCATTTTTCTTAAATTAATTTAACTATTCTAACAAGTCTCATCACTTTAACATATTTAATTTAATTTTTTCAAAATAATAATGCGCACCACCACCCGATACTTATGATCACCATTATGCTCGCAACAAAGCTCGCAGCGGAGCACCAAATTGTTAACATTGTTAACCATTGTTCAGTATTTGTTCAGCATTATTCAGCATTTGTTCAGCATTTGTTCAGCATTTGCTAAGCATTGTTCAGCAATTGCTAAGCATTGTTCAGTATTTGTTCAGCAATTGCTAAGCATTGCAATAGCTTATTACTTTGCAATTTTCCTAATTTTTCAAAATCGTTAGATTTAGTTGATAACTTTATAAGCAGTTGGTTGATCAGTCTTTAGCAGAAGCTTGGCGTGCTTAGTTTTCGAAAGTATCTGTCGAACTCAGGCGCTCCTCGCGCGTTGGGATAACGTCATTCTCTCGAAGACAGTCATCGAATGAGTCTCGGTCCTTGCAGTGAAAGAGGGCGACCCATTTCGTTTGCTCGCGCAGATCCTTGAGGACGGCGTTGTATTTTTGAGTGGATATCCATACGCTTTGCCTCGCATGGCGGCCAGGAAAATGCGAGCTCGGAGAGCATGTCCTTCTTTTTGGTCATCGCCGCCTTGGCTGAGCAATCGTCAATCACGTATAGGGTGGGCTCGCCCTGAAATATTGGTATAAACCACGCAACCAATCGTGAAGCCTATCACCGGGGTCAATAACGTATACCTCAGGGTCGGTCCATATCCACGGGCACCGCTGATAAGTATCGTTGTGCCGCACAGTGGGACATAGGATCACAATGTGACGAAAGGCATCGCGGTAGGATCCCTCGAGTAAGTTGAGGATGAAAACCGTTTTTTCCACATCCTGTCTGCCCACATATTATGGCGGAGTGAGCATCTCCAATCGTGAATTGGTATTGATTGCTAGATTTCTTAATTTTTTCAAAATTATGTATTAATAAATCGTTAGATGATTTCTTAATTTTTTCAAAATTATGTATTAATAAATCGTTAGATGATTTTTTTATTAAATCAGTAGATCGCTGATACGTATCGACCATCTTCGATGTTGAGTTGTGCGTCTGTAATTATATATAAGTACACGTTCAATGGCCCGGCTCCGTCCGCCTCTTTGGTTATCTGGATCGTCACACCCTCACTAGCGTTCTCAACTTGGCGTCCGCTACCGTGTATTTGGTCATCGTCGCTGGCTCGCATGTCTAGCCATAACGCGTATTTGGTATTCAGGAACTCCGCGAGGGAGACGGCCGAGAGATGCAGGTCTTTAGCAACTGCTGCAACCTCCGGAGAGCGCTTAGATCCGGCAGCAAACTGCTTTCTTACTTCATCCCACTGCTGGTGCGCGCGAAGACCCGCGCTGTAGAGTTGATTGGGGACTCCCTCGATCGTCACCTCTACCTTCGTGATTTTGGGGTTATAGAATCTGTCGGTTTTTCTAGCACCGAACGCGAACCGAGCATCCTCGAACAACATCAGTATACCTTTCATCGAGCGGGCGGGTACGTTGACGTTAATATTCCACAATGTGTCGCTTTTGTTTTTCGGCATCTTGCGATGGCGAAGAACTCGGTCGTAAAGTATGGCAACGCGCGCGGCTACTGGGTTCTGATCAATCGCGCTAGTTCGGCATCGTGACCATGTCGTACTCCAGCGAAACATTATCGATCGTATACGTCGATAACTGGTCGGTGGCTATGAGAACTCGGCCGTAGTCGTTGAACGTTAGTTCGTATTCGAGGCGGTCAGCCAAAGCGCTCTGATAGTAGGGCATGTGACTCTCCAGCAACTCAAAGTCGAGCGGAATGTAGAAGCGGTTGCCGTAAGCGCCCGCGACCGCGTTGTCACTCGCGTTGTTATCTGCCTTGTTAGCAGCCCCGATTCTAAGTTTGGTTACGTTCTTATTTTTGCTGGTGTCAATACCTTGATAGACAGCGTTTTCAAGCTGTGTGACGTCTTCCACAGGTCCTGATAGCAATGGTAGACGTCGCTGTCATCGATCGACATCACCTCATTACCAGAAATCTTTATCATAGTCTTCTTGACTATGGCGCGACCAAGTTCTGAACGACGGTTCGGTCCGCGTCCGTCGACGTTAGCGAAATAGTGAAAGCGAGGCGAACAGTACCCGGAACAATGACGTCGTTAGCTCCGAGGTTGGGGAAGCGGACTAAGAGCTGCTGGTTCTGGTCGATCGTCGATGGTTGTTCGTAATAACGACACTCTGTCTCACGCCTTTTCTTTTGCCCCGAGGGGCTCACGCAGTCTGCGGTATGGATTGAGTTTGCGACCGTATTGACTCGAAGACATAATTAATTTTTTCAAAATTATTGATTGAAACTATTAAACCTGTATGGTTTTGTCTTTAATAGATAATAATTTTAAGAAAAATTATATAGATGGCTGATTACGATATTAACATGGATAAAATAGGCAGAGACGATTTCGTCGATGATTATGATGATGATAACGAAACGCCCTTCATAGAGACTCCAGTTCCAATCCAATCGCAATTGGGGGAAATAGGTGGCGCTACCAGCAGCGTTGGTCAAAGTCAGGAATTACTTGAGGGAGCTGTAAACGACTACTACAACAATTTGTCAGAAATCGGTCTGGTCCCGTCTGTCGGTGCGACTACTCCAAGTTCGAATTGGATATGCATGGTAGGTTGCGACTAAAATCATCAAATCTCCCAATAATCAACACGAATACCGGTAAACCCCTATCGCTAAACACCATTGCCGGAAACCGGGGCGGTCGGTGGCGAAATCATAAAGAACGAACTAGGATTTCCAGATTGGACGCGTGGTAAAACAATTGTGCCGGCCCGCGCTGTAGAGGCCCTACAGTCTACCGACGAAACTATAGCGAAGACGGCCACCGCGATAGAAACGGTTGATCTCAGCGAGGTCCCTAAAATAGCCACCGACGTTATTAACACGATGGAGACCACGTTCAGCGTGCAATCACAATTGGGAAAATACTCAACGATGACCCACCGTTACCTCTTCGAGAACTCCGTGGACTCGATAAGGCTCTACAAACGGTCCGGGGCGAACTGGTCCTTAACCTCTCCAAACTCACGGCGCTGGATGAACATATCGCGCTAGAAGAAAGAAAACTGGAGGAAGCCGGTGACGATAGAGAATCTACCGAGCGGATCAACAAACTCCTGCGGTCTTTGCGGGATGAAAGAGAAGCTCGCTTGGAGGCCGCCTCGGCTAACCGTGAGGCTCTCCGCACACAAATAAGTCGGATCCGCGAATCAATCTCGAGGGTCCTGCACGAGGAGACGACACTCGGTGAGCGTCTTCGCACTCTGTTCAGAGAGCAGGGCGTCACGATAGCAAGCATCCTCGTTGCTATCGGCATGACTATATCGACCATAGTTCTAGCTTTCACTGCTGGTGCGGCGCCACCACCCGCTCCAGCACCAGCACCAGCACCAGCACCAGCACCCGCTCCATCCGGTGGAGCCAAGGAGTGGGTAAAAAAACAAACTAAAAGCCCTCGCCAGTCTTCTAGCTAAATTAGCTGGAAAGGCGGCTGCCGCACTACCTGGACTGATCGGAACTATCGTTTCTTACTTGCTATCTATATTATCAAAAACGGCCGGATGGCTAGCCAAAAATACCTGGGCTTTAATCGTGGCAATCGCTGGTCTCCTATTATTCTCTGTCAGAGAGTTCCTACAACCAAAGCGTAAATAATCCGATCGCCACGAGGGCGATGAC
The DNA here is from genome assembly GCA_029237695.1 of Conchocele bisecta. Taxonomy (NCBI): domain Eukaryota; kingdom Metazoa; phylum Mollusca; class Bivalvia; order Lucinida; family Thyasiridae; genus Conchocele; species Conchocele bisecta. The sequence goes on along the minus strand of CM055265.1, from coordinate 96,391,778 downwards.
GAGACCCAATTTCTCTCCTCGTGTGTTGTGCTTCCAATTTCATCCAATCTACGATTGATTGGTGTTTCTCTCCAATCGCGATTGGTCTGTTGATGGATTTCGATGGTTCATCCAATTTACGAATTGGGGTACTGGGGTTCGATTTACGAATTGGGGGAGGTAGTACCATTTTGTGTTTTTTTTATGAAATCGGTTCCACTGTTGGGGGTGCGCTTGATGATATCCGTATTCACGTTCCCGTTGCGGCCAATTTTTTGATTGACGGTGGCGATTACGATCTGATTATTGTAACCGTCACCGGGTCGTCTCGTAGTATCATATTGCTCGGCGCCATATAAAGACCTATTCCAAATACATAGTCTACTGGGGTGCTGCAGTCTGCAAAACGTCTTGATAATTCTGGATTGCCTTCTCCAGGTCCACCCTAGCTGAGATGGCGTCCTCTACAAGTGCCAAAAATTGTTTTTGTGCATCAAACGCTGTTCCATGCCCAGTATAGAACTGCGAGTTTGTTTTTGTGCACCTAGTATAGCCCACACATATGTACGAATGGAGTCGTTGAGGCGAGTAACCCCGGCCTGCGTGAACCCTAGACCCGTATCTAACATAAATGTACCCACGCGTTCTGAACCTCAGCAGCCTGCTGTATGTAATCGACGTGAGCCAGTTTCGGAGGTAACATTTTACAAGAAAAACACGCCACAGTGTCGACCTCCAGACACTTCCGTCCCGAAAGTCATAGTCGCGGGGTCAAAATTCCCGGCGTTCGACTGACGATGTGGTCACCGGAGTGATCGTGTCTAAAATCAGTCTGTGTCCAATTCCCGGACTGGCCGTGAATGAGAACGTCCCCGAGGCCGGTGCTGGTAGGAAATGCTTTCTGTCTCCAGTCCGCGTCTTTTGAAACGTAAAATTCGTTACACAGTCTTTCAAAGGCCATACGGTTATATGTGTTGGAAATGGGATCCCAGGCGTCGTCTTGAGGTAGTGAAATACCTAGTTCTTTGAGAATCCTCCTAATAGTATAATACACGTGAAAGTTGTAGACACTTCGGAGCATGACATTCTTGGATGTCAGATGGTCTTTATATGAAACTCCACACCCGGCTGTTGCGCACCATACAGCGAAATTTATTTGGTTCTGCCAAAACTGCATCGGTGTTGCTTTCCAGCCGTTTACCACCTCCATCGTAGTAATCTTGGGCAACCTATATTGTTCAAAGATGTTAGGGAAGTTGGTGGCAAAGCCACTGTCCGGTCTAACCGTTACGGTTGGGTGTACAAGGCGGTTAACAACGTCTTTTTGTGTGTATTTACCTCCGACCGCGTACTTTACATTAGAGTTAAAGCTAAATGCTTTGGTATCCATTGAAAGATATTATTATGTTTGCTACTATAACTAATGTTCAAAAAGGGAGTTGTGAACTTCAAAAATTAATAGACAACTGCTGCGGAAAACGCCGGGTAGGCCTTAGATCAATCACGTTCACGGTCGGGTGGAAAACCTCAAAACGTACGAGTATATCAGACCCTTAGATCCTAGATCTAGAGGACGCCGATAGTCATGCAGAAGTAGAGAGACGCATTCGGGAATCAAGTGTCTCATTACTTCCCGGCCTTTGGGGTGTCAGAGATGTCCAAGCTTTAATCGCAAGGAATATGCCTGATAATGTCACTCTCACAGTCTCAAAAGCCACGGGGATTGCGACATTGGACGTTGATAAAAAATTAGAGATCTCCCGGGGGTTGGCCTCAATGTTAGGATTTAAATTTGCACCCCCTTACGACGAGAATGAAGGGCTTAGTACCCCGTTGATGTTTGTCTTCCCCGTGGGAGTGCACACGGCGATACCCCAGTAAACTTCGCCGTCACGAAAACTCTCAGGGTGCACCTGGATCGGGTGAACACATCGTACAACACGATAGACGGATCCCCCAGCACATTACTGAAAACTGTGCCCGCCAGCGATTGTTTCTATGGCGAGACTGTAACGTTAGACTTCCACACCCAGAGATGAAAGTTTTGGAATCGGGACACATCCACGAGTTGAAGATTTATATTCTTGATGATAAAGGGCGAGAGTTGAAGAACGATTACCGATTTCGGTCGTCCTAGAAATTTCAAATTAAGAAAATTAGAATTAAACGCATGTTCGTAATATATATTATCAACATTATGAGTATATACGGACCAGGTAGTTCTTCCGATTGGGTGACACAAATTCAAATAATTTGGAACCTGCAGAAGGGGGATTCATCCCGACAGAGGGTGACTTTTTAACTACCCAAAAAACAAAGGCCTTGATTAATAGAACTATATCGAGGGCCACGGACGAGATTCACAAGAGTCTACTATCACAACTTAGAGAATATGCCCTGGCTGTGAATACACAAAAGTCGTGAAGAAACGCATACGGAACTAAACGAACTAGGTAAAAAAAATAACCAAATTTAGAAAAGAGGCCCGGTTGGGGATTGATAAAGCCCGAGAAGACCGCCAGGTTGACATTACGGCGGTTTATGATGCGTTGCGCTTATTAGAAGACTCTCTCAGCAAAGAAGCTACACTTGCTGAATTAGACGGTAAAATAATCGATTTTCGAATGAGGCCACGTCGGGTATTGAGAAAGCACGAGAAGACCACCAGGCGGACCTTATGAATGCTTATGAGGTGTTGCGCTCAGAGGACTCTCTCATCAGAGAAGCGACACTTACTGAACTAGATAAAAAATAAACAAATTTCGAAAGAGACCCGGTCGGGTATTGATAAAGTCCGAGAAGACCACCAGTCTAACCTTGCAGAGGCCATTGCGGAGGCTTATGATGCGTTGCGCTTAGAGAACTCTCACAGTAAAGAATCGACACTTACCGAACTAGATGAAAAAATAGCCGAATTTATAAAAGAGACCAGGTCGGGGGTTGAGGGGGTCCGAGAAGATCACAAAGAGGCCATTGCGGAGGCTTATGGGGCGTTACGCTCAGAGGACTCTCTCAACAGAGAAGCGGCACTTACTGACCTATATGAAAAAATAACCGAATTTAAAAAAGAGACCCGGTTTGATCTTGATGGAGTCCGAACGGGTATTGATAAAGCCCTAGAAGACCACCAGGCGGATATTAAGGAGGCTTATAGGGTGTTGCTCTTAGAGGACTCTATCAACAGAGAAGCGACACTTACTAAACTAGATGAAAAAATAACCGAATTTCAAAAAGAGACCCGGTCGGGTATTGATAAAGCCTTAGAAGACCACCAGACAACCATTACGGAGGCTTATGATGCGTTGCGCTCAGAGGACTCTCTCAACAGAGAAGCGACACTTACTGAACTAGATGAAAAAATAACCGATAAACTGAAACATGATCGTATAGCCGCGACCAAAGCTCTTGAGGAGGCCTCTTATGAGATTCGTACTGAGGCATATAACGCAAACAATGCGCTTGCCGGAATAGTGAAAACAATGAAAACACCAAAACGTGTCATAACAGTTTGGGCTGAGAAGCGGGGCCCATTGGTTGTGGGGCACTATGAATATTCGTTCGGTGCCAAAGCGAGTAATAAATATGGGGGGAGACACTATGACAGCTGCAGGTGAAGTTATCCAAATGGCGGTCTGCTCGGTTAATGCTAGTGGTAAACCTGTGGGCGCGTCGCGATAAATATTGTAGTAGATGGGGAAGAACTGGGGGGTTGGAGTCACTAAAATCTCTGGAGATAGTTCGACGGTGGTTTCGTTCTCCGGTGATGATCGAATTAGACTTTCCCAAGGTAGTGTTATTAACTTTGTTACGAAAATCGGTGACTCAGAGAGTTCTTCCACTATTGTCTCATTGTTAATTGAACTTATTGTGTAAATACTAATATATTGAAATAAATTTAAACTATGAACGAATCACCGCTTCCAATTGTCAATACCGATCCACCAACACTGTATCCAACTCTCAATACCACTCCACCAACACTGTATTCAACTCTCAATACCACTCCACCAACACTGTATTCAATTAACGAAAAAAGTTCAGATTTTAGGTTGAATAATATCGTCGCTATGCAGGATATTTTAGTTAGAGAATGTGCAAATAGAAAAAGACACTCTAATAAATATAGGCGCGCGGCAAACATAGCTGAAGCATCTTAGTACGGTTCTGGCAAGTGTTTCTGTGTTGTGTGGGGCGGGGACTGCTGCAACGCTATCTACAATTGTAATGATTCCACTTGCAGGGGTTTTGAGTGGAATTACCGTTTTATCTGGAACACTTTGTATGGTAATTAGGGCGGCGGGTGGAAAACTCGAGAAAAAAAGTAGAAAACATGATAGAATATCCGTTCTCGCTAGGTCTAAGAAAAATAGCATCGACGTTATGGTGTCCAAAGCGTTGGCCGATAAGAAAATATCAATTTAGAGTTTGAATCCGTGGTGGAAGAAATGGGAGATATGAAGAATTAAAAAATGATATAAGGATCAAGGCGCGCGCCACCATGCCAAAAATTGAGTGTACTGATTGGGATAAAATTTAGGGTAAAACTTGGAAATAAAGTCGGAGGAAATGTTACAGCACCATTGTGATATTTTAAAAAATAATTTTTCTAATTTTCTTAATTTTCTTAATTAATTCTTTAGAATTATCAAAATATTAATTATTTACACTGAAAATTATAAATTCAGTCGAGGATTACACTATACACACCGTCTGTGTAATTGATACACTCGGCTCTGTTTACCTTGCTATTAATTTACGCATGGTTCATAACCCGTGTAATTGAAACATTGTCGTAATTGATAATTGTTACAACACTAGTAAATGTTTATCATAACAGCCTACATGGTCGTGTGGGTTTAAGGAGATAATCTATAGAGACGAGGGTCGTGGGTTCGCGCCGTGGTTGGAGCTAAACATTTTTTATTTTTTATTTCTATCCCTACAAATGTGGTTTTAATAATTATTATTAATAATTTTGATAATTCTAAAGAATTAATTAAGAAAATTATTAATAATTAAAAAAAAACAACAAAAAAAACAAATGTTTAACCGAGGCTCGAACCCGCGCCAGCAAAACCCTTCTGGGCCCACCCGGCTAGCCATCTTTTTTTGTTCTTTCTCTTTCTCTTTCTCTTTCTCATCTCATGGCTAGCCGGGTGTAATAGCTACCCGTACAGTACACCCCCATCTATCAGCTGATCTAGGAATCAGTGTCGAAATTCTAGGCAACCTTGGAAGTGTCTGCACGGAAGCAAGTGCCTGCACGGAAGCACTGAGCGCTCATTTTATCCAGGGGCGTCCCCCCAGACAAATTATTGTTGTTAATTTTAACATAATTAAGCTAAAACCGTGTTGTGCAATACCAAATATTTACTCGTTTATTTTTATTTGTTTTATATTATAACAATTTCATTTTTTATTTAATAATATAGGTTATAACGTTCTAAATTATTAAAAAGTAAAATTAGAAAAATAAAAAACATGACAACCAATAAGAATGTAAGAAATACTTCCGGAATATCGATAGCGGGTTGTGTAATACACCCACGTGTGTGTAGTATATATTACAGTAGTATAGAGGGATTCAAAATGATACCACTATTTTACAGTCGTGTTTATGTTTCATCCTGGAAGACGTAATCGTGTAATCTCTCTATAAAATGGACACCCTAATTTACATGTTCATAACACATGTAATTGGAACATTGTCGTCTGCTTATAACATAAATTAGTTCTGTTCAATAATTTTCAATTTCTTCAATAATTTTATTTTCCAATTTCTTCGTTAAAAGCGATATTGTAGAAACGCATATCCGTAAACGAATCTTTGATTTTAAACTGTTTTATAAAATTAGTTTGATAATGTTTCGGTAGTGTTTCTCCGATCCTATTTAGTCGCTTCATTATATAAATTTGATACTTATACCGGCGACATAATTGCCGGTTTAATATTGTAAATGCAACGTTTTTTATCGCAGCGTAATAAATTACGCTGATATTTCATGTATTCGATATCACATAGTATTGTCATTTTACCGTGTTTTAATACTGTAGAAACAACAGCGTAAAATCCTTCATCCAAATCATTATAAACGTCCAATTCGTTGTGTATTTTATTATCCATTTTGTTATAATATTTTATTATAACCTATTAAATTTATTTTATATGTTCAATTGGACGTGAAAAAAAACATGATGTATTTATGACACCAATTTTGAATATTTCGTGGGACAATTTCCTCGTTAACTAATTTTTTTTTGATTTTTTGGGGTGGTGGGAATAGTATAGAGGGTTATAAATGATACCATCGTTAGGTGGTATCATTTTGAAATCCCTCTATACTTAAATTTACTGTCTGAAAAACATTATGTTTTTTTTTTTTATTTTTTTTTTTTTCACGTCCAATTTTTAGTGGGAGACAATTTCCTCGTTAACCAATTTTTGATTTTTCGGGGGGTGGTGGAGTAGTATATAGGGTGGAGAAATGATACCCTCGTTAGGTGGTATCATTTTGAATCCCTCTATACTACTACGTTTACAACCGTTGTACACGGATTACACGCTTTTGAAACTCAATGCGTTGAAGACGGTTTGTTCGACTTTCGCGCATGCGCAAGAGTGTGGAAACGCAACGCATGGCCGAAAACGTATTACACGTAGACGACACACGGTTTGAAACGCAACTAACGGAAACTCCACGGATACGCAACGCACAACACTTTGTATACGTATAAACCCGGAACATTTTGACAGAAACGACTGTATAACCACATTTCTCTGATGTTAAGTTTTGTAAAGAGACTAAGTATTTTACCTTGACCATGGGATCAGCGGGGGTTGGACGGTTGTGGATTTGGCACAGCATGGTAGTAGAGCCTTACAGGAATGCATGTGTGAAATATTAAGCATTTTAGATGAAGGAAAAGAAGTTATAACAATATTTCTCTGATGTTAAGTTTTGTGTGAGACTAATTATTTGACCTTGAGCTTGAGATCAGTGGGGGTTGGATGGTCGTGGATTTGGTACAGCAATGGTAGTAGAGCCTTACAGGAATGCATGTGTGAAATATCAAGCATTTTAGATGAAGTTATAACAATTTTTCTCGATGTTAAGTTTTTTGTAAAGAGACCTAAGTATTTGACCTTGACCATGGATCATCGCGGGGTGGGACGGTTGTGATTTGGCACAGCATGGAAGTAGAGCCTTACAGGAATGCATGTGTGAAATATCAAGTTTTTTTGATGAAGTTATAACAATTTTTACTTATGTTAAGTTTTAAGTAAAGAGATAAGTATTTGACCTTGACCATGGGATCAGCGGGGGTTGGACGGTTGTGGATTTGGACAGCATGGTAGTAGAGCCTTACAGGAATGCATGTGTGAAATATTAAAGCATTTTAGATGAAGGAAATAGAAATTATAACAATATTTCTCTGATGTTAAGTTTACGGACGCACGGACGGACAACCTGACTCCAGTATACCCCCCCACAACTCGTTGCGGGGGGTATAAAGAGGTGGAAAGTGGGTCATGGATTTGCTATAGCACGATAGAGTATCATCAGATGAATGCATGTATGAAATATGAAAGCGTTCCCTGTAAATAAACAAAAGTTACACAACATTTACCCCAATGTTAAGTTTATGAACATGCTAAGTTTGTCACCTTGACCTTGGGGTAAGAGTTGGGTGGTGGGTCATTGATTTGCTACAGCATGATAGAGGGTCATCTGTGGAATACATGTATGAAATATCAAGGCGTTCCATGAAAGAAAACAGATGTTATAAGACTTTTACCCCAACGTTAAGTTTATGAATGTGCTAAGTTTGTGACCTTGACCTTGGGGTAAGGGTTGGCTGGTGGGTCATGGATTTGCTACAGCATGATAGAGGGTCATCTGAGGAATGCATGTATGCTTAAGGGCGTATTCATGTTACCCTCTATATTCCGCGAGTTGTGCCTGGAAGGCAGTGTTGGTGTTACCCTATATATTCCGCGAGTTGTGCCTGGAAGGGCGTGTTCATGATACCCTCTATATTCCGCGAGTTGTGCCTGGAAGGCAGTGTTGGTGTTACCCTCTATATTCCGCGAGTTGTGCTTGGAAGGGCGTGTTCATGTTACCCTCTATATTCCGCGAGTTGTGCCTGGAAGGCAGTGTTGGTGTTACCCTCTATATTCCGCGAGTTGTGCCTGGAAGGCAGTGTTGGTGTTACCCTCTATATTCCGCGAGTTGTGCTTGGAAGGGCGTGTTCATGTTACCCTCTATATTCCGCGAGTTGTGCTTGGAAGGGCGTGTTCATGTTACCCTCTATATTCCGCGAGTTGTGCCTGGAAGGCAGTGTTGGTGTTACCCTCTATATTCCGCGAGTTGTGCTTGGAAGGGCGTGTTCATGTTACCCTCTATATTCCGCGAGTTGTTGCTTGGAAGGGCGTGTTCATGTTACCCTCTATATTCCGCGAGTTGTGCTTGGAAGGCAGTGTTGGTGTTACCCTCTATATTCCGCGAGTTGTGCTTGGAAGGCCGTGTTGGTGTTACCCTCTATATTCCGCGAGTTGTGCCTGGAAGGGCAGTGTTCATGATACCCTCTATATTCCGCGAGTTGTGCTTGGAAGGGCGTGTTCATGTTACCCTCTATATTCCGCGAGTTGTGCCTGAAAGGGCGTGTTCATGTTACCCTCTATATTCCGCGAGTTGTGCTTGGAAGGGCGTGTTCATGTTACCCTCTATATTCCGCGAGTTGTGCCTGGAAGGCAGTGTTGGTGTTACCCTCTATATTCCGCGAGTTGTGCTTGGAAGGGCGTGTTCATGTTACCCTCTATATTCTGCGAGTTGTGCTTGGAAGGGCGTGTTCATGTTACCCTCTATATTCCGCGAGTTGTGCTTGGAAGGGCGTGTTCATGTTACCCTCTATATTCCGCGAGTTGTGCTTGGAAGGCAGTGTTGGTGATACCCTATATATTCCGCGAGTTGTGCTTGGAAGGCAGTGTTGGTGTTACCCTCTATATTCCGCGAGTTGTGCCTGGAAGGGCGTGTTCATGATACCCTCTATATTCCGCAAGTTGTGCTTGGAAGGGCGTGTTCATGTTACCCTCTATATTCCGCGAGTTGTGCCTGGAAGGGCGTGTTCATGTTACCCTCTATATTCCGCGAGTTGTGCCTGGAAGGGCGTGTTCATGATACCCTCTATATTCCGCGAGTTGTGCTTGGAAGGGCGTGTTCATGTTACCCTCTATATTCCGCGAGTTGTGCCTGGAAGGGCGTGTTCATGATACCCTCTATATTCCGCGAGTTGTGCCTGGAAGGGCATGTTCATGATACCCTCTATATTCCGCGAGTTGTGCCTGGAAGGCAGTGTTGGTGTTACCCTCTATATTCCGCGAGTTGTGCCTGGAAGGGAGTGTTCATGTTACCCTCTATATTCCGCGAGTTGTGCCTGGAAGGGCGTGTTCATGTTACCCTCTATATTCCGCTAGTTGTGCCTGGAAGGGCGTGTTCATGTTACCCTCTATATTCCGCGAGTTGTGCCTGGAAGGGCGTGTTCATGATACCCTCTATATTCCGCGAGTTGTGCCTGGAAGGGCGTGTTCATGTTACCCTCTATATTCCGCGAGTTGTGCCTGGAAGGGAGTGTTCATGTTACCCTCTATATTCCGCGAGTTGTGCCTGGAAGGGTGTGTTCATGATACCCTCTATATTCCGCGAGTTGTGCCTGGAAGGGCGTGTTCATGTTACCCTCTATATTCCGCGAGTTGTGCTTGGAAGGGCGTGTTCATGTTACCCTCTATATTCCGCGAGTTGTGCTTGGAAGGGCGTGTTCATGTTACCCTCTATATTCCGCGAGTTGTGCCTGGAAGGCAGTGTTGGTGTTACCCTCTATATTCCGCGAGTTGTGCTTGGAAGGGCGTGTTCATGTTACCCTCTATATTCCGCGAGTTGTGCTTGGAAGGCAGTGTTGGTGTTACCCTCTATATTCCGCGAGTTGTGCTTGGAAAGCAGTGTTGGTGTTACCCTCTATATTCCGCGAGTTGTGCCTGGAAGGCAGTGTTGGTGTTCCCTCTATATTCCGCAAGTTGTGCCTGGAAGGCAGTGTTGGTGTTACCCTCTATATTCCGCGAGTTGTGCTTGGAAGGGCGTGTTCATGTTACCCTATATATTCCGCGAGTTGTGCTTGGAAGGCAGTGTTGGTGTTACCCTCTATATTTCGAGAGTTGTGCCTGGAAGGGCGTGTTCATGTTACCCTCTATATTCCGCGAGTTGTGCCCGGAAGGCCGTGTTGGTGTTACCCTGTATATTTCGAGAGTTGTGCCCGGAAGGCAGTGTTCATGTTACCCTCTATATTCCGCGAGTTGTGCCCGGAAGGCCGTGTTGGTGTTACCCTGTATATTTCGTGAGTTGTGCCTGGAAGGCTGTGTTGGTGTTACCCTGTATATTTCGAGAGTTGTGCCTGGAAGGCAGTGTTCATGTTACCCTCTATATTCCACGAGTTGTGCCTGGAAGGTCGTGTTTGTCGTTTCAAGGTGGTCCACCCTCAGCTGCAATGCCTCCACCTCGACCTTCAAGTCCGTGTTCGTCTGTTCCAACTGTCGCATCTGGATATACAGTATCAACCCTAATTATTCAGACACAATTTATATGGGGAAACTAGAGTTACCCCCAGGATTAACTAGACATTATGTTTGTAAAACATGGATATGCCCCCGTGGCATACTGGACTCAAACTGGAGAAACTATTACAAAATTTTCGACATTTTTATGAAAATGCACACGGACGGACGGACACTATGGAACGGTACTTAACGGCCCATCAATACAAAAGAGTATCACTTAGGGTCAAGAAATTTAGATGAAGAAGAAATTAATAGTAAAATAGTAAGTAAGATGTGGTAGAGAATCAAATGATTAAGGTAACAAGAGTTGTCAGAAGACAACGAAGCTCGCCTGTTGGCAGCCTTCACTCAAATTTGGCACAGTTGTATAAAAAACAGGAATATTATATAACTTGACCTTGGGTTAAGGGGTGTGCGGTGGACCTTGACATTGGGGTCAGTGGTGGGAGGTGGGTTGTGGATTTGCCACAGCATGATAAGACGGTCATCTGAGGAATGCATGTATGAAATATCAAGGCGTTCCATGAAAGGAAACAGATGTTATAAGACATTTACCCCAATGTGAAGTTTATGAATGTGCTAAACTTGTGACCTTGACCTTGGGGAATGGGGTGGGTGGTGGGTCATGGATTTGCTATAGCACGATAGTGTATCATCAGATGAATCCGTGTATGAAATATGAAGGCATTCCCTGTAAATAAACAGAAGTTACACAACATTTACCCCAACGTTAAGTTTATGAACATGCTAAGTTTGTGACCTTGACCTTGGGGTAAGGGTTGGGTGCTGGGTCGTGGATTTGCTACAGCATGATATAGGGTCATCTGAGGAATGCATGTATGAAATATGAAGGCGTTCCATGAAAGGAAACAGATGTTATAAGACATTTACCCCAACGATAAGTTTATGAATGTGCTAAGTTTGTGACCTTGACCTTGGGGTAAGAGATGGGCGGTGGGTCATGGATTTGCTATAGCACAATAGGGTATCATCAGATGAATGCATGGTATGAAATATCAAGGCGTTCCATTAAAGGAAACAGATGTTATAAGACATTTACCCCAATGTTAAGTTTATGAATGTGCTAAGTTTGTGACCTTGACCTTGGGGAAAGGGGTGGGGGTGGGTCATGGTTTTCCTATATCACGATAGAGTATATTATCAGATGAATGCATGTATGAAATATGAAGGCGTTCCATGTAAATAAAGAGAAGTTACACAACATTTACCCTAAAGTTAAGTTTATGAATATGCTAAGTTTGTGACCTTGACCTTGGGGTAAGGGTTGGGTGGTGGGTCGTGGATTTGCTACAACATGATAGGGGGTCATCTGAGGAATGCATGTATAAAACATCAAGGCGTTCCATGAAAGGAAACAGATCTTATAAGACATTTACCCCAATGTTAAGTTTATGAATGTGCTAAATTTGTGACCGTGACCTTCGGGAAAGAGGTGGAGGGTGGGTCATGGATTTGCTATAGCACGATAGAGTATCATCAGATGAATGCATGTATGAAATATGAAGGCATTCCCTGTAAATGAACAGAAGTTACACAACATTTACCCTAACATTAAGTTTATGAACATGCTAAGTTTGTGACCTTGACCTTGGGGTAAGGGTTGGGTGGTGGGTTGTGGATTTCCTACAGAATGATAGAGGGTCATCTGAGGAATGCCTGTATAAAACATCAAGGCGTTCCATGAAAGGAAACAGATGCTATAAGACATTTACCCCAACGTTAAGTTTATGAATGTGCTAAGTTTGTGACCTTGACCTTGGGGTAAGGGATGGGTGGTGGGTCATGGATTTGTTATAACACGATAGAGTATCATCAGATGAATGCATGTATGAAATATCAAGGCGTTCCATAAAAAGAAACAGATGTTATAAGACATTTACCCCAACGTTAAGTTTATGAATGTGCTAAGATTGTGACCTTGACCTTGGGGTAAGGGTTGGGTGCTGGGTCGTGGATTTGCTACAGCATGATAGAGGGTCATCTGAGGAATGCATATATGAAATATGAAGGCGTTCCATGAAAGGAAACAGATGTTATAAGACATTTACCCCAACGTTAAGTTTATGAATGTGCTAAGTTTGTGACCTTGACCTTGGGGTAAGAGATGGGCAGTGGGTCATGGATTTGCTATAGCACAATAGGGTATCATCAGATGAATGCATGTATGAAATATCAAGGCATTCCATAAAGGAAAAGAAACAGATGTTTATAAGGACATTTACCCCAACGTTAAGTTTATGAATGTGCTAAGTTTGTGACCTTGACCTTGGGGTAAGGGGTGGGCGGTGGGTCATGGATTAGCTATAGCCCGATAGGTTATCATCAGATGAATGCATGTATGAAATATCATGCATTCCATGAAAGGAAACAGATGTTATAAGACATTTACCCCAACGTTAAGTTTATGAAAGTGCTAAGTTTGTGACCTTGACCTTGGGGAACTAGATTGGTCAGGAAGCGAGGCTTACGGAATACCCCCGCGTGGGCCCAGGTACCCCTAAATATGTAAAATTGACCTTGACTCTGGGCTTAGCGGGGGCGGCACAAACGTGAATGTGAAGCAGATCCGAGCAAGAAAATAGACGTTATAACCGATTTCTCTGATGTTAAGTTTTGTAAAGAGACTAAGTATATGATCTTGACGTTGGGATCAGCGGGGATATGTCACAGCATGATAGTAGAGCGTTACAGGAATGCATGCATGAAATATTAAGAATTTTAGATGAAGTTATAACATATTTATCTGATGTTAAGTTTTGTAAAGAGACCATGTATTTGACCTTGACCTTGGGATCAGCGGGGGTTGGACGGTCGTGGATTTGGCACAACATGGTAGTAGAGCCTTACAGGAATGCATGTGTGAAATATTAAGCATTTTAGATGAAGGAAATAGAAGTTACAGTGCAGTCTCCGTTTTTGTTCCACCGTAGACAACACTTGCAAACTCGTGAACGCAACGCGAATGCAACGGTTTGCTGTAGCGTTGTATACGTTGTTTAAACGTATAATACGGTTCGTACACGTGTAATACACATTGTCAAACCGTTTAGTTTTAAAGCGTGTAATACGTTTAGCTTCAAGGCGTATAACACGCTTTGTCGTATACATATGTAGCGAGGTGAAAGAGTTGAAACGTGTACAACGCTTTACCTGGAAGCGTGTAGCTATATGAAAGCGTTGAAACGTGTACAACGGTTACACGTTTTAACGCGAATACCTGTTCGGCCCCGATCGCTTCGAGGCGTCCTTGTTTCGTCCCTTTTAAAATATCGAGAATACATACCCTCAGATCGAGTTCAAAGTACATCGGCGGTGTGATTTAGCACTTCAATTGATCCCTAATCCCTGATGCCTAATGAGTCAGGCTTTTAACACTTTTACCTTGTCGTTTATCAAAATGTTTGCGAATTTTAGATCACGTGAGCCGGCTCATCAGGATCTGCGGCATTCCTACGTACATGTACATTTTATATACACAAAAATGACCCCTAATACAGCGTAATGTAACAGTTCCTAACTTAATATGGAATAGCCCGGGCCGATAGTCCGTGTCAGTTACTTGGGGTTAAATATTACGAACACAGATAAACACAGTGCATGATTTCTTTATTTTATTTTAACATCATAAGAAATGGCGAGTCTAGGAACTCTCGTATCTTTACGCTGAAGCCAGTCTATTTCAGTCACTAATCTGCTATACACCTGTCCCACGCGTGTGTTAAGAAAAATCGATATTTGGAGAAACTGAATACACAGCGAGCTGCATGTACACTGGTTTAACACGGATATGGCCCGCGGATATGTGTCATAAATTAATTGGTGGTCAAAACCGGTAAATTTACAAGGTCTATAGCGAAACAGCAGCCGACTGGCAATTTTTCTCGGACTGATTTTTAAGACTAGTTTTCAAATCTCAATCGGTCTGAGAGTTCAAAAATCGGTCCAGAACCGGAAAATTGAAAATTTTAGAAGCCCTGCAGTGAGTCTAGAAGTATATATACACACACGAAGAACGATCTCAGCATGCGCATTCTACGTGATACACGGTTGGCATACCAAAACGTGTAATGCGTTAAAACCCGTGGAAACGTGTTATACATATAACATAGTTTCATCTGTACGGTGCTGTGTACATGTAGAAGCGTGTAACCGTTCGTCAAAGAAAGCGTTAAATCGTTTAAACGGTTTACCTTAGCGTTGTATACATTTACAACCGTTGTATACGTTTATAACCGTTGTACACGGATTACACGCTTTTGAAACTCAATGCGTTGTTTACAACCGTTGTACGGTTTACAACCGTTGTACACGGATTACACGCTTTGAAACAATGCGTTGAAGACGGTTTGTTACTTTCGCGCAAGCGCAAGAGTGTGGAAACGCAACGCATGGCCGAAAACGTATTACACGTAGACGACACACGGTTTGAAACGCAACTAACGGAAACTCCACGGATACGCAACGCACAACACTTTGTATACGTATAAACCCGGAACATTTTGACAGAAACGACTGTATAACCACATTTCTCTGATGTTAAGTTTTGTAAAGAGACTAAGTATTTTACCTTGACCATGGGATCAGCGGGGGTTGGACGGTTGTGGATTTGGCACAGCATGGTAGTAGAGCCTTACAGGAATGCATGTGTGAAATATTAAGCATTTTAGATGAAGGAAAAGAAGTTATAACAATATTTCTCTGATGTTAAGTTTTGTGAAGAGACTAATTATTTGACCTTGAGCTTGAGATCAGTGGGGGTTGGATGGTCGTGGATTTGGTACAGCATGGTAGTAGAGCCTTACAGGAATGCATGTGTGAAATATCAAGCATTTTAGATGAAGTTATAACAATTTTTCTCTGATGTTAAGTTTTGTAAAGAGACTAAGTATTTGACCTTGACCATGGGATCAGCGGGGGTTGGACGGTTGTGGATTTGGCACAGCATGGTAGTAGAGCCTTACAGGAATGCATGCGTGAAATATTAAGCATTTTAGATGAAGGAAATAGAAATTATAACAATATTTCTCTGATGTTAAGTTTACGGACGCACGGACGGACAACCTGACTCCAGTATACCCCCCCCCACAACTCGTTGCGGGGGGTATAAAGAGGTGGAGAGTGGGTCATGGATTTGCTATAGCACGATAGAGTATCATCAGATGAATGCATGTATGAAATATGAAAGCGTTCCCTGTAAATAAACAAAAGTTACACAACATTTACCCCAATGTTAAGTTTATGAACATGCTAAGTTTGTCACCTTGACCTTGGGGTAAGAGTTGGGTGGTGGGTCATTGATTTGCTACAGCATGATAGAGGGTCATCTGAGGAATACATGTATGAAATATCAAGGCGTTCCATGAAAGAAAACAGATGTTATAAGACTTTTACCCCAACGTTAAGTTTATGAATGTGCTAAGTTTGTGACCTTGACCTTGGGGTAAGGGTTGGCTGGTGGGTCATGGATTTGCTACAGCATGATAGAGGGTCATCTGAGGAATGCATGTATGAAATAACAAGGTGTTCCATGAAAGGAAACAGACGTTATAAGACATTTACCCCAACGTTTAGTTTGTGGACGCCGACGCCGAAGGGGATATGCCATAAGCTCGCCTGCACGAAAATGAAAATATGATAAACACAATAGAAACTAGATTGGTGAGTAAGCGAGGCTTTCGGAATACCCCCCGCGTGGGCCCAGGTACCCCTAAATATGTAAAAACAAAATCCAAGTGTGTGGGCTTGTGACCTTGTGCACGAGCATAAATTTGTCACACGTTGATAGAGGTCCATTGGAGCAATGAGTGTGTGAAATGTGAAGCAGATCCGAGCAAGGAAATGGAAGTTATAACCGATTTATCTCATGTTAAGTTTTGTAAAGAGACTAAGTATGTGACCTTGACCTCGAGATCAGCGGGGATTTGTCACAGCATGATAGTAGAGTCTTAGATGAATGCATGCATGAAATATTAAGAATTTTCGATGAAAGAAAGTTATAACATATTTCTCTGATGTTAAGTTTTGTAAAGAGACTAAGTATGTCACCTTGACCTTGGGATCAGCGGGGGTTGGACGATCGTAGGTTTGTCACAGCATGATTGTACAACATTAGAGGAATGCACAAGTGAAATATTAAGAATTTTCAATGAAGGAAATAGCAGTTATAACATATTTCTCTGATGTTAAGTTTTGTAAAGATACTAAGAATTTGACCTTGACCTCAGGATCAGCGGGGGTTGGACGGTCGTGGATTTGGCATAGCATGGTAGTAGAACCTTACAGGAATGCATGTGTGAAATATTAAGAATTTTAGATGAAGGAAATAGAAGTTACAACATATTTCTCTGATGTTATGTTTTGTAAAGAGACTAAGTATTTGACCTTGACCTTGGGATCAGCGGGGGTTGGACGGTCATGGATTTGGCACAGCATGGTAGTAGAGTCTTACAGGAATGGTCCTCTACTGCCCTGTGACAAATCCACATTCGTCCTGCCCCCGCTAAGCACAGGGTCAAGGTCACAGACTGGTGCATTTGAAACCTTAACGCTTAAATGGTTTCCTTGCTTGGATCTGCTTCACATTTCACACACGCATTGCTCCAATTCTCCTCTACTGCTCTGTGACAAATCCACATTCGTCCCGCCCCCACTAAGCCCAGGTCAAGGTCACAGACTTGGTGCATTTGAAACCTTAACGCTCGGGTAAATGGCTTATAATTTCTGGTTCTCTGCTCGGATCTGCTTCACATTTCACACACACAGTGCTCCAATGGTCCTCTACCGTCTTGTGACAAATCCACATTCGTCCCACCCCCGCTAAGCCCAGGGTCAAGGTCACAGACTTGGTGCGTTCGAAACCTTAATGCTCGGGTAAATGGCTTATAATTTCTGTTTCCTTGCTGAGATCTGCTTCACATTCACACATGCATTGCTCCAATGGTCCTCTACTGCTCTGTGACAAATCCACATTCGTCCCGCTCCCGCTAAGCCCAGGGTCAAGGTCACAGACTTGGTGCGTTCGAAACCTTAACGCTCGGGTAAATGGCTTATAATCAAATATGCCTCGTTTTCTTTGGCTGCCAGCGGGGGCATTCGTGTGCCGACAGGCCACATTTCTAGTTTTATTAAGAAATAGAACAAATGTGGACAAACATCAGTAGTTCTTGACAACAAAAACATAATAATTGTCTTAGGAGACGATTCTAATGTACTGCCAATACATGTTTATTGAAAAGAAAACATATTTCGATACATGTTATTGGTTGCTGCATTGCATCGTCGACCTATACACAAAATCGCGAAAACGCGAGACCAAATTATTGTATTCAATATCGCGTTTTCGCTTCGTGATCGCCTGTTTTTGTTAATGCGATGTCGCGTTTTTGCCTCGGCTTTTTCACGATGTGTTGAAATTGAGTTTTGCGCATACATGTACGTACTGGAACCCCAGACAATGTCGCTGCCCTTGACATGCAGTGGGCCTCACTATCGTGAGAACAAGCTGTGTCCAAGAGTCGTCCACCGCCCATACAGCGTGGATACATAATATTTCCGTTTTCAAACAGCGTATAAAGAAATATACCACCGTGCCCACCTATACCAAACTAGCACATTTGCGACATATCATTTTCTGTCTAGCTGCACACCTGATGGTGTTTACAATCGTCTGTCGGTAATCCAGTTTCACGTGCAAAGAATTCAGCAGAAACAAACATATCAAAACAACACTATGTAGTCGCTCACGTCCATCGCATCGCCGATAAATTGATAATTACGCATTAGCTTGACATAGTGCATTTTCACATTTGTTTGATTTCTTGATAAAGCAAGATTTGGCAGCATATGATATTTCTTAATAATAACACATGTTTTGGCAACACATGAGAATAGTCTCCTATGACAAAAGCATGATAGAGGGTCATCTGAGGAATGCCTGTATAAAACATCAAGGCGTTCCATGAAAGGAAACAGATGCTATAAGACATTTACCCCAACGTTAAGTTTATGAATGTGCTAAGTTTGTGACCTTGACCTTGGGGTAAGGGATGGGTGGTGGGTCATGGATTTGCTATAACACGATAGAGTATCATCAGATGAATGCATGTATGAAATATCAAGGCGTTCCATAAAAGGAAACAGATGTTATAAGACATTTACCCCAACGTTAAGTTTATGAATGTGCTAAGTTTGTGACCTTGACCTTGGGGTAAGGGTTGGGTGCTGGGTCATGGATTTGCTACAGCATGATAGAGGGTCATCTGAGGAATGCCTGTATAAAACATCAAGGAGTTCCATGAAAGGAAACAGATGTTATAAGACATTTACCCCAACGTTAAGTTTATGAATGTGCTCAGTTTGTGACCTTGACCTTCGGGAATGGGGTGGGTGGTGGGTCATGGATTTGCTATAGCACGATAGTGTATCATCAGATGAATCTGTGTATGAAATATGAAGGCATTCCCTGTAAATAAACAGAAGTTACACAACATTTACCTCAACGTTAAGTTTATGAACATGCTAAGTTTGTGACCTTCACCTTGCGGTAAGGGTTGGGTGCAGGGTCGTGGATTTGCTACAGCATGATAGAGGGTCATCTGAGGAATGCATGTATGAAATATGAAGGCGTTCCATGAAAGGAAACAGATGTTATAAGACATTTACCCCAACGTTAAGTTTATGAATGTGCTAAGTTTGTGACCTTGACCTTGAGGTACATGTAAGAGATGGGCAGTGGGTCATGGATTTGCTGTAGCACAATAGGGTATCATCAGATGAATGCATGTATGAAATATCAAGGCGTTCCATAAAAGGAAACATATGTTATAAGACATTTACCCCAACGTTAAGTTTATGAATGTGCTAAGTTTGTGACCTTGACCTTGGGGTAAGGGGTGGGCGGTGGGTCATGGATTAGCTATAGCCCGATAGGTTATCATCAGATGAATGCATGTATGAAATATCATGCATTCCATGAAAGGAAACAGATGTTATAAGACATTTACCCCAACGTTAAGTTTATGAATGTGCTAAGTTTGTGACCTTGACCTTGGGGAACTAGATTGGTCAGTAAGCGATGCTTACGGAATATCCCCGCGTGGGCCCAGGTACCCCTAAATTTGTAAAATTGACCTTGAGTCTGGGTTTAGCGGGGGCGGCATAAACGTGAATGTGAAGCAGATCCGAGCAAAGAAATAGACGTTATAACCGATTTCTCTGATGTTAAGTTTTGTAAAGAGACTAAGTATGTGATCTTGACGTTGGGATCAGCGGGGATATGTCACAGCATGATAGTAGAGCCTTACAGGAATGCATGCATGAAATATTAAGAATTTTAGATGAAGCTATAACATATTTCTCTGATGTTAAGTTTTGTAAAGAGACCATGTATTTGACCTTGACCTTGGAATCAGCGGGGGTTGGACGGTCTTGGATTTGGCACAGCATGGTAGTAGAGCCTTACAGGAATGCATGTGTGAAATATTAAGCATTTTAGATGAAGGAAATAGAAGTTATAACCACATTTCTCTGATGTTAAGTTTTGTAAAGAGACTAAGTATTTGACTTTGACCATGGGATCAGCGGGGTTTGGACGGTCGTGGATTTGGCACAGCATGATAGTAGAGCCTTACAGGAATGCATGTGTGAAATATTAAGCATTTTAGATGAAGGAAATAGAAGTTATAACAATATTTCTCTGATGTTAAGTTTTGTAAAGAGACTAAGTATTTGACCTTGACCTTGGGATCAGCGGGGGTTGGACGGTCGTGGATTTGGCACAGCATAGTAGTAGAGCCTTAGAATGCATGTGTGAAATATTAAGCATTTTAGATGAAGGAAATAGAAGTTATAACAATATTTCTCTGATGTTAAGTTTTGTAAAGAGACTAAGTATTTGACCTTGACCATGGGATCAGCGGGGGTTGGACGGTCGTGGATTTGGCACAGCATGGTAGTAGAGCCTTACAGGAATGCATGTGTGAAATATTAAGCAATTTAGATGAAGGAATAGAAGTTATAAAAATATTTCTCTGATGTTAAGTTTTGTAAAGATACTAAGTATTTGACCTTGACCTCAGGATCAGCGGGGGATGGACGGTCGTGGATTTGGCACAGCATGGTAGTAGAACCTTACAGGAATGCATGTGTGAAATATTAAGCATTTTAAATGAAGGAAATAGAAGTTACAACATATTTCTCTGATGTTATGTTTTGTAAAGAGACTAAGTATTTGACCTTGACCTTGGGATCAGCGGGGGTTGGACGGTCATGGATTTGGCACAGCATGGTAGTAGAGTCTTACAGGAATGGTCCTCTACTGCCCTGTGACAAATCCACATTCGTCCTGCCCCCGCTAAGCACAGGGTCAAGGTCACAGACTGGTGCATTCGAAACCTTAACGCTTAAATGGTTTCCTTGCTTGGATCTGCTTCATATTTCACACACGCATTGCTCCAATTCTCCTCTACTGCACTGTGACAAATCCACATTCGTCCCGCCCCCACTAAGCCCAGGTCAAGGTCACAGACTTGGTGCGTTTGAAACCTTAACGCTCGGGTAAATGGCTTATAATTTCTGGTTCTCTGCTCGGATCTGCTTCACATTTCACACACACAGTGCTCCAATGGTCCTCTACCGTCCTGTGACAAATCCACATTCGTCCCGCCCCCGCTAAGCCCAGGGTCAAGGTCACAGACTTGGTGCGTTCGAAACCTTAATGCTTGGGTAAATGGCTTATAATTTCTGTTTCCTTGCTGAGATCTGCTTCACATTCACACATGCATTGCTCCAATGGTCCTCTACTGCTCTGTGACAAATCCACATTCGTCCGCTCCCCGCTAAGCCCAGGGTCAAGGTCACAGACTTGGTGCGTTCGAAACCTTAACGCTCGGGTAAATGGCTTATAATCAAATATGCCTCGATTTCTTTGGCTGCCAGCGGGGGCATTCGTGTGCCGACAGGCCACATTTCTAGTTTTATTAAGAAATAGAACAAATGTGGACAAACATCAGTAGTTCTTGACAACAAAAACATAATAGTTGTCTTAGGAGACGATTCTAATGTACTGCCAATACATGTTTATTGAAAAGAAAACATATTTCGATACATGTTATTGGTTGCTGCATCGCATCGTCGACCTATACACAAAATCGCGAAAACGCGAGACCAAATTATTGTATTCAATATCGCGTTTTCGCCTCGTGATCGCCTGTTTTTGTTAATGCGATGTCGCGTTTTTGCCTCGGCTTTTTCACGATGTGTTGAAATTGAGTTTTGCGCATACATGTACGTACTGGAACCCCAGACAATGTCGCTGCCCTTGACATGCAGTGGGCCTCACTATCGTGAGAACAAGCTGTGTCCAAGAGTCGTCCACCGCCCATACAGCGTGGATACATAATATTTCCGTTTTCAAACAGCGTATAAAGAAATATGCCACCGTGCCCACCTATACCAAACTAGCACATTTGCGACATATCATTTTCTGTCTAGCTGCACACCTGATGGTGTTTACAATCGTCTGTCGGTAATCCAGTTTCACGTGCAAAGAATTCGGCAGAAACAAACATATCAAAACAACACTATGTAGTCGCTCACGTCCATCGCATCGCCGATAAATTGATAATTACGCATTAGCTTGACATAGTGCATTTTCACATTTGTTTGATTTCTTGATAAAGCAAGATTTGGCAGCATATGATATTTCTTAATAATAACACATGTTTTGGCAACACATGAGAATAGTCTCCTATGACAAAAGCATGATAGAGGGTCATCTGAGGAATGCCTGTATAAAACATCAAGGCGTTCCATGAAAGGAAACAGATGCTATAAGACATTTACCCCAACGTTAAGTTTATGAATGTGCTAAGTTTGTGACCTTGACCTTGGGGTAAGGGATGGGTGGTGGGTCATGGATTTGCTTAATACGATAGAGTATCATCAGATGAATGCATGTATGAAATATCAAGGCGTTCCATAAAAGGAAACAGATGTTATAAGACATTTACCCCAACGTTAAGTTTATGAATGTGCTAAGTTTGTGACCTTGACCTTGGGGTAAGGGTTGGGTGCTGGGTCGTGGATTTGCTACAGCATGATAGAGGGTCATCTGAGGAATGCCTGTATAAAACATCAAGGCGTTCCATGAAAGGAAACAGATGTTATAAGACATTTACCCCAACGTTAAGTTTATGAATGTGCTCAGTTTGTGACCTTGACCTTCGGGAATGGGGTGGGTGGTGGGTCATGGATTTGCTATAGCACGATAGTGTATCATCAGATGAATCTGTGTATGAAATATGAAGGCATTCCCTGTAAATAAACAGAAGTTACACAACATTTACCTCAACGTTAAGTTTATGAACATGCTAAGTTTGTGACCTTCACCTTGCGGTAAGGGTTGGGTGCAGGGTCGTGGATTTGCTACAGCATGATTGAGGGTCATCTGAGGAATGCATGTATGAAATATGAAGGCGTTCCATGAAAGGAAACAGATGTTATAAGACATTTACCCCAACGTTAAGTTTATGAATGTGCTAAGTTTGTGACCTTGACCTTGAGGTACATGTAAGAGATGGGCATTGGGTCATGGATTTGCTGTAGCACAATAGGGTATCATCAGATAAATGCATGTATGAAATATCAAGGCGTTCCATAAAAGGAAACATATGTTATAAGACATTTACCCCAACGTTAAGTTTATGAATGTGCTAAGTTTGTGACCTTGACCTTGGGGTAAGGGGTGGGCGGTGGGTCATGGATTAGCTATAGCCCGATAGGTTATCATCAGATGAATGCATGTATGAAATCTCATGCATTCCATGAAAGGAAACAGATGTTATAAGACATTTACCCCAACGTTAAGTTTATGAATGTGCTAAGTTTGTGACCTTGACCTTGGGGAACTAG
The DNA here is from genome assembly GCA_029237695.1 of Conchocele bisecta. Lineage (NCBI taxonomy): Eukaryota > Metazoa > Mollusca > Bivalvia > Lucinida > Thyasiridae > Conchocele > Conchocele bisecta. The sequence continues at coordinate 96,368,260 of CM055265.1, read as the reverse complement.
ATTGGTCAGTAAGCGATACTTACGGAATACCCCCGCGTGGGCCCAGGTACCCCTAAATATGTAAAATTGACCTTGAGTCTGGGTTTAGCGGGGGCGGCATAAACGTGAATGTGAAGCAGATCCGAGCAAGGAAATAGACGTTATAACCGATTTCTCTGATGTTAAGTTTTGTAAAGAGACTAAGTATGTGATCTTGACGTTGGGATCAGCGGGGATATGTCACAGCATGATAGTAGAGCCTTACAGGAATGCATGCATGAAATATTAAGAATTTTAGATGAAGCTATAACATATTTCTCTGATATTAAGTTTTGTAAAGAGACCATGTATTTGACCTTGACCTTGGAATCAGCGGGGGTTGGACGGTCTTGGATTTGGCACAGCATGGTAGTAGAGCCTTACAGGAATGCATGTGTGAAATATTAAGCATTTTAGATGAAGGAAATAGAAAGTTATAACACATTTCTCTGATGTAAGTTTTGTAAGAGACTAAGTATTTGACTTGACCATCGGATCAGCGGGGGGTTGGGACGGTGTGGTTTGGCCACAGGATGTAAAGTAGAAGGTTAGGAATGCAGTGTGATATAAGCATAGATGAAGAGAAATAGAAGTTATAACCAACATTTCTGATGTTAAGTTTTGTAAAGAGATAAGTATTTGACTGACCATCGGATGACGGGGGTTGGACGGTCGTGGATTTGGCACGCATGGTGTAGAGCTAACAGGAATGCATGTGATATTAAGCATTAGATGAAGGAAATAGAAGTTACCAATACTTTCTGGGTGTAGTTTTGTAGAGATAAGATTTGACTTTGACCTTGGATCAGGCTGGACGGTCGTGGATTTGGCACAGCATGTAGTAGAGCCTTAGAATGCATGTATGAAATATTAAGCATTTTAGATGAAGGAAATAGAAGTTATAACAATATTTCTCTGATGTTAAGTTTTGTAAAGAGACTAAGTATTTGACCTTGACCATGGGATCAGCGGGGTTTGGATGGTCGTGGATTTGGTACAGCATGGTAGTAGAGCCTTACAGGAATGCATGTGTGAAATATTAAGCATTTTAGATGAAGGAAAAGAAGTTATAACAATATTTCTCTGATGTTAAGTTTTGTGAAGAGACTAATTATTTGACCTTGACCTTGAGATCAGTGGGGGTTGGACGGTCATGGATTTGGCACAGCATGGTAGTAGAGCCTTACAGGAATGCATGTGTGAAATATTAAGCATTTTAGATGAAGGAAACAGAAATAATAACAATATTTCTCTGATGTTAAGTTTACGGACGCACGGACGCACGGACGGACAACCCGACTCCAGTATACCCCCCCCCCCCCCCACAACTCGTTGCGGGGGGTATAAAGAGGTGGAGAGTGGGTCATGGATTTGCTATACCACGATAGAGTATCATCAGATGAATGCATGTATGAAATATGAAAGCGTTCCCTGTAAATAAACAAAAGTTACACAACATTTACCCCAATGTTAAGTTTATGAACATACTAAGTTTGTCACCTTGACCTTGGGGTAAGAGTTGGGTGGTGGGTCATTGATTTGCTACAGCATGATAGAGGGTCATCTGAGGAATACATGTATGAAATAGCAAGGCGTTCCATGAAAGGAAACAGATGTTATAAGACTTTTACCCCAACGTTAAGTTTATGAATGTGCTAAGTTTGTGACCTTGACCTTGGGGTAATGGTTGGCTGGTGGGTCATGGATTTGCTACAGCATGATAGAGGGTCATCTGAGGAATGCATGTATGAAATAACAAGGTGTTCCATGAAAGGAAACAGACGTTATAAGACATTTACCCCAACGTTTAGTTTGTGGACGCCGACGCCGACGGGGATATGCCATAAGCTCGCCTGCACGAAAATGAAAATATGATAAACACAATAGAAACTAGATTGGTCAGTAAGCGAGGCTTACGGAATACCCCCCGCATGGGCCCAGGTACCCCTAAATATGTAAAATCCAAGTGTGTGGGCTTGTGACCTTGTGCACGAGCGTAAATTTGTCACATGTTGATAGAGGTCCATTGGAGCAATGCGTGTATGAAATGTGAAGCAGATCCGAGCAAGGAAATAGAAGTTATAACCAATTTATCTCATGTTAAGTTTTGTAAAGAGACTAAGTATGTGACCTTGACCTCGAGATCAGCGGGGATTTGTCACAGCATGATAGTAGTCTTAGATGAATGCATGTATGAAATATTAAGAATTTTCGATGAAAGAAAGTTATAACATATTTCTCTGATGTTAAGTTTTGTAAAGAGACTAAGTATGTCACCTTGACCTTGGGATCAGCGGGGGTTGAACGATCGTAGGTTTGTCACAGCATGATTGTACAACCTTAGAGGAATGCACAAGTGAAATATTAAGAATTTTCAATGAAGGAAATAGCAGTTATAACATATTTCTCTGATGTTAAGTTTTGCAAAGATACTACCGTAAGTATTTGACCTTGACCTCAGGATCAGCGGGGGTTGGACGGTCGTGGATTTGGCACAGCATGGTAGTAGAACCTTACAGGAATGCATGTGTGAACTATTAAGCATTTTAGATGAAGGAAATAGAAGTTACAACATATTTCTCTGATGTTATGTTTTGTAAAGAGACTAAGTATTTGACCTTGACCTTGGGATCAGCGGGGGTTGGACGGTCATGGATTTGGCACAGCATGGCAGTAGAGCCTTACAGGAATGGTCCTCTACCGCCCTGTGACAAATCCACATTCGTCCTGCCCCCGCTAAGCCCAGGGACAAGGTCACAGACTTGGTGCGTTTAAAACCTTAACGCTCGGGTAAATGGCTTATAATTTCTGTTTCCTTGCTGAGATCTGCTTCACATTCACACATGCATTGCTCCAATGGTCCTCTACTGCTCTATGACAAATCCACATTCGTCCCGCTCCCGCTAAGCCCAGGGTCAAGGTCACAGACTGGGTGCGTTCGAAACCTTAACGCTCGGGTAAATGGCTTATAATCAAATATGCCTCGTTTTCTTTGGCTGCCAGCGGGGGCATTCGCGTGCCGACAGGCCACATTTCTAGATTGATTAAGAAATAGAACAAATGTGGACAAACATCAGTAGTTCTTGACAACGAAAACATAATAATTGTCTTAGGAGACGATTCTAATGTACTGCCAATACATGTTTATTGAAAAGAAAACATATTTCGTGTTATTGGTTGCTGCATCGCATCGTCGACCTATACACAAAATCGCGAAAACGCGAGACCAAATTATTGTATTCAATATCGCGTTTTCGCCTCGTGATCGCCTGTTTTTGTGAATGCGATGTCGCGTTTTTGCCTCGGCTTTTTCACGATGTGTTGAAATTGAGTTTTGCGCATACATGTACGTACTGGTACCCCAGACAATGTCGCTGCCCTTGACATGCAGTGGGCCTCACTATCGTGAGAACAAGCTGTTTCCAAGAGTCGTCCACCGCCCATACAGCGTGGATACATAATATTTCCGTTTTCAAACAGCGTATAAAGAAATATGCCACCGTGCCCACCTATCCCAAACTAGCACATTTGTGACATATCATTTTCTGTCTAGCTGCACATCTGATGGTGTTTACAATCGTCTGTCGATAATCCAGTTTCACGTGCAAAGAATTCGGCAGAAACAAACATATCAAAACAACACTATGTAGTCGCTCACGTCCATCACATCGCCGATAAATTGATAATTACGCATTAGCTTGACATAGTGCATTTTCACATTTGTTTGATTTCTTGATAAAGCAAGATTTGGCAGCATATGAGAATCGTCGATTCTTTGTAAAGAAATACCAATGTATTCATGTTTTCTTTTCACATTTGTTGATTTCTCAATAAAATAGGTTTGTCAACACATGAGAATCGTCTCATTAGACGATACTAATGGTTTTTTTTTTCTTCAATTTTTTTTTTTATTTCTTACTAATAACACATGTTTTGGCAACACATGAGAATAGTCTCATATGACAAAACCATTTATATTTTGTACGAAAATTAGCATTATTGTCAAGCCCGCCTGCGGAAAGCGAGACATAGTGCACTTCTCACAATGACGTCCGGTTGTCTGTCCCTGTGTCCGTCCGTATTTTTAATTGTTGACAGTATTATCACCGAAAACCGGCGATGCAACATGCAATGAAATGTTGAATCTAGCCCATAGTCAATGGGGAAACTGTTAGAACGGGCAAACAATTGACACATAAACGATGCAATTTGTGTTTCTCGAGTCGGTTTCCATATGGTGAAGAGGAAATACGATCGATTACACACCGTGAAAATCTTGTTGGAACGTAAAGGCCAATTGTCACATACGATATTTCAGTTTACCGACGTTACGTCACTTGTTATTCTAAGTTTGTATACTATGGTCGCTCGTTAGGGGCATTTCTTTACTTCTTTTAAAAGTGATGGGTTGTTGCCTAGGGGATAGAACACCTGGCTTCAAATCTAGAGGTTGTGTGTACAAAGTAATAACACAGTGATTCGTCGCATTTTGCCGAGCCATTTTGTCTCAAAACGCCGCAATTATTTCGCCGCGTTTTGCCGAGGAACATCGCGGAATCACCGCGCAAACTTTGCGGCGTTTTTTCCTTATGCCGCAATTGGCCACGGGAAGTTTTGCGAGAGATTGCGGGAATTTTCTGCGCTAAAGTTAAATTGGTTGCGGCAATAACAAAAAATATGCGGGTTTCGCGTTACCTGTACTGTATAGGTTCAAAAAAATAATTATCGAAATTGCACCAGATAATCCAAGTAGCGTGTGGAAAAATCAATCACTCCATGCTAACACGGTATTGCCAGTAGCCGTGTCCGCTTGGTGAGACATCATGTTTTTAGCTCACTTGAGCGAAGCTCATGTGAGCTATTGTTACCGCAATGTGTCCGTCGTTGTCCGTTGTCCGTCGTCCGTCGTCGTCGTCCGTGAACATTTTCAAACGTCTTCTCCTCGGTAACCATTGGGCCTATAGTCACCAAACTTCATGGTCATGGTCATGGTCCTTAGTTAGGGCGATTACAAAATTGTTAAAATGACGTATTACGTAATCCAAGATGGCCGCCGTCTAAAAATAGCACAAATTCTTCAAAAATCTTCTTCTCAAGAACCGCCAACCGGATTTCGACAAAACTTGGTAGGAATGATCGATGTACAATGCTCTTTCAAAAATGGGCGTGGCCCATGGGGTCAAATTGGGGTCAAATTTTATTTTTGACCGAATATGGTCATGTCATATATCAAATCGAAGGTATCAACGAGGCGATCACTCTGGTGCATTTTTTTGTCAAAATCGGATGGCTATGTCATCCAAGATGGCCGCCAAAATGTCGTTTTTTTATTAAGAGATTTCAAAATTATTTTTCACATGAACTGCTTGGCCCATGATAGCCAAACTTATAAGTTATGGTCTATGGGTGAAGCCGTTTCAGATTTGTTAAAATGGAGGTCATCGCTCATGGCCGCCGTCTAAAAATAGACGTCAAATCCATCAAGTAATATTAATGTTATACGATGATGAAGATACTTGTACAAACCTCAGTGTTTCCGCAATAATGTGAAGGTACAAAAGGTCAAGGCCATATTAATGGGGGCATGAGTGTGTTACAAATGCTCACATGTATATTGCTCACAAATATTGAAGCAATCTGTCAAGAGGTATTAAAGTTATACCATGATGACGAAGCTTCAACAAACATTTTGACATTTCGGACGATGCGGACGACGACGTAAAATGTGGCGACAATAGTTGCGCCTTCTGCTAAAGCAGGCGCGACAAAAAAATCAGATAAGTGCATGCTTTAAACAGGAAAAAGGTCACGGTTATGTTCATGGTGGCATGATTGTGTTCCAAATGCTCACATGTATCAAGTGTAATATTAATGTTATACAATGATGAAGAAACGTGTACAAACCTTTTGAGGGTGTTCCGAATGATCACATGTACCAAGTGTCCAAATATTGAAGCAATCCGTAATTGTAAGTTATATCATGATGAAGAAAGTTGTACAAAAAAATGGCTAAGCGTTTCCGCAAAAATGTGAAGGTAAAAAAGGTAAAGATCATCTTAATGGCGGCACGAGTGTATTCCAAATGCTCACATGTATTAAATGTCCAAATATGGAAGCAATCCGTCTAGTAATATTAAAGTTATACCATGATGATGAAGCTTGTACAAACTTTTTGACATTTCAGACGAGGACGACAACGACGACGACGGAATAGTCAAGGTCAAGGTCACGTTAATGGCAGCACGAGTGTGTTCCAAATTTTCACATGTATCAAGTGTTCAAATTTTGAAGCAATACGTTTTGACATTTCAGATGACGACGATGCGAACGACAACGACGGAAAAAGCGACGACTATAGTTGCGCCTTCTGCTAAAGCAGGCACGACAAAAACTGCTAAGTGTTTCCGCAAAAATGTGAAGGTAAAAAAGGTCAAAGTCATGTTAATGGCGACATAAATGTCTGTTCCAAATGCTCACATGTATCAAATATTGAAGCAATCTGTCAAGTAATCCATCAAGTAATAGCAAAGTTAGATTATGATGAAGAAACTTGTACAAACATTGTTGATGCAGATCACGACGACGGAAAAAACGGTGACTATAGTCGCGCCTTCAAAGCAGACAAAAAAAAAATCGTTAAGTGATTCCGCAACCATGTGAAGGCCAAAAAGGTCAAGGCCACATTGATGACGGTATGAGGTCATTTTAAGGGTAGCATGGATGTGTGGCAATTGTCCACAAGTATGATGTATTGAACTACACTGCAGCTCCATTATATTTTGCACGGGTACTGGTACTGCACGGGTTACTGGTATCATCCGCATTTCGGTTACCAACTATTGCGGGAATTCCATTAGCAACGGACCCATATAAAATTATGTCATTTGAACAGAAGTTAAAATAATTATTAATAATGCCTTTGACATACAAACTTGTATTAATGTATTAAACATATGAGTTATTTATAAAATCATGCTTATTACGTTGTATAGTGCTCGCGATAGACAGACGCTTATTACAATGTATACTACTCGCGATCAACAGGCGCTTAAAAGGATTAATTGATAATAAATAATGCCTATGGTCACGTGTCCTGCCTATTCATGCGGACGATTAGCTGTTGATACGTGCATAATAATCTCAGGATGTGGGGTCACGTGATCTATTGTTTACGCTGCAACAGTCATATTGATGAATGAAATTTACGATTTAAGCGAGATTGCCGTGGGCTGCAGTGTAAACAATAGACCACGTGATCCCATACCCAGATAATGCTGAAACACCAGTCTATTTATAGAACGCTAAATATTACACCTGGGAGTAAAGAAAAAGAAAGGCGATCGAACACGCAACCATTTATTAGCGACAATTATGTGTTAACACAGATACATTGACATTACTTGGTGACAAAAAGCGGTACATTTACGTGACTGGAGAAATGGTGCTCATGGGATTTGTGACCAGTGTAGCTTCTGATCAGGCGTTACATTGGTCGGCATGCTCCTTTGATACGACCATTACTTCGTGAATACATGTCAATTGGGATTAAGGTAATTGAATTGATTAATAAATATGCCTATTAACATGATTACCTGATTAAAGGTATTACATTTGCTAACATACTAACTAGAAATGGACGCTTGTCGACAAGCGCATGTGTATCCCCCTCCCCAGATACACAAGTAGTTTGAAAAAAGGGTGTTCGAGTTATGCTCTGGAGACAAAATCAGTGACGGGAAAAACAAAGGGAGATAACTAAACAAGAGGGCCATGATGGCCCTAATTCGCTCACCTGACTCCATGAACACCAGAGGAGAATGTGACATTGAGTTCATGTGTTTTAAAAAAATTGTGATATTTTTAGATGGCGGTCATCTTGGATTAAGCGATGACTTTCATTTTACAAAATCTGAAAATGCTTCACCCAGCTTCGGCCATGTGGTTCCTGAGAAAAAGACGTTAAAAATCTTGAATAAATGGACCTTTTGGTGGCCATCATGGATGACATAATCATCCGATTCCGACAAATATTGCACCAGAGTGATCGCCTCATTGATACCTTCAATATGATATATGACATGACCATATACAGTTAAAAATAAAATTTGACCCAATTTGACACCACGGGCCACGCCCATTTTTGACCCCGGGGTCACCATTTTTACAAATTTCAAAGAGCAATGTACATCGATCATTCCTACCAAGTTTCGTCGAAATCCGGCTAGCGGTTCATGAGAAGATTTTTTAAGAATTTATGCTATTTTTAGACGGCGGCCATCTTGGATTAGCGATGACCTCCATTTTAACAAATCTGAAAAGGCTTCACCCATGGACCATAACTTTTAAGTTTGGCTACCATGGGCCAAGCGGTTCATGTGAAGAAGAATTTTGAAATCTATAATAAAATAACGACCTTTTGACATTTCGGCGGCCATCTTGGATGACATACCAATCCGATTTGGACACAAAATGTACCAGAGTGATCGCCTCATTGATACCTTCGATTTGATATATAACATGACCATATTCGGTCAAAAATAAAATTTGACCCCACGGGCCAGGCCCATTTTTGACCCCGGGGTCACCATTTTAACAACTTTGAAAGAGCATTGTACATCGATCATTCCTACCAAGTTTCGTCGAAATCCAGCTAGCGGTTCATGAGAAGAAGATTTTTTAAGTATTTATGCTATTTTTAGATGGCGGCCATCTTGGATTAGCGATGACCTCCATTTTAACAAATCTGAAAAGGCTTCACACATGGACCATAACTTTTAAGTTTGGCTACCATGGGCCAAGCGGTTCATGTGAAGAAGAATTTTGAAATCTCTAATAAAAGAACGACCTTTTGACCTTTCGGCGGCCATCTTGGATGACATAACAATCCGATTTCGACAGAAAATGCACCAGAGTGATCGCCTCATTGATACCTTCTTTATTTGATATGACATGACCATATTCGGTCAAAAATAAAATTTGACCCCAATTTGACCCCACGGGCCACGCCCATTTTTGACCCCGGGGTCACCATTTTAACAACTTTGAAAGAGCAATGTACATCGATCATTCCTACCAAGTTTCGTCGAAATCCGGCAAGCGGTTCATGAGGAGAAGATTTTTTAAGAATTTATGCTATTTTTAGACAGCGGCCATCTTGGATTAGCGATGACCTCCATTTTAACAAATCTGAAAAGGCTTCACCCATGGACCATAACTTTTAAGTTTGGCTACCATGGGCCAAGCGGTTCATGTGAAGAAGAATTTTGAAATCTCTAATAAAAGAACGACCTTTTGACCTTTCGGCGGCCATCTTCGATGACATAACAATCCGATTTCGACAAAAAATGCACCAGAGTGATCGCCTCATTGATACCTTCAATTTGATATATGAAATGACCATATTCAGTCAAAAATAAAATTTAACCCCAATTTGACCCCAATTTGACCCCACGGGCCACGCCCATTTTTAACCCTAGGGTCACCATTTTAACAACTTTGAAAGAGCAATGTACATCGATCATTCCTATCAAGTTTTGTCGAAATCCGGTTGGCGGTTCTTGAGAAGAAGATTTTTTAAGAATTTGTGCTATTTTTAAGACGGCGGCCATCTTGGATTACGTAATGACGTCATTTTAACAATTTTGTAATCCCCCTACCTAAGGACCATGACCATGAAGTTTGGTGACCATAGGCCCAATGGTTTCCGAGGAGAAGACGTTTGAAAATGTTCACGGACGACGACGTGTCATTCTTGCGTGACACACCTTTAGGGTTGTGGTCTATGCATGTGTGAAGTTTCATGAAAATATTCCAAAGGGTGTTCGAGTTATGCTCCAGACACGAAATCAGTGCACGAAACAACAAAGGAAGATAACTAAGAAATTAACGACGCAAGAGTTGTCATTCTTACGTGCGACACACCTTTGGGTCGTCTTCTATGCATGTGTGAAGTTTAATAAACTAGAAAATGTGTTCATAGAACACGGATGTCCCACATATCGCTTTGATAATAAATGAGGCAAACTTGCAAGTCAAAATTTTCTTTTACCTGAGCGTTAAAGTTTTTGAAGCACCAAGCATGTGACCTTGACCCTGGGCTTGGCGGGGGCAGGACAAACGTGGATTTGGCACAGGGCGGTGTAGAGGACCATTAGAGCAATGCATATATGAAATATGAAGTTGATCCGTGAAAGAAAACAGAAATTATAAGATATTTACCCGAGCGTTAAAGTTTTTGAAGCACTAAGTATGTGACCTTGACCTGGGCTTGGCGCAGGACGAACGTGGATTTGGCACAGGGCGGTAGAGGACCATTAGAGCAACGCGTATATGAAATATGAAGTTGATCCGTGAATGGAAATAAAAATTATAAGATATTTACCTGAGCGTTAAAGTTTTTGAAGCACCAAGTATGTGACCTTGACCCTGGGCTTGGTGGGGGCAGAACGAACGTGGATTTGGCACAGGGCGGTAGAGGACCATTAGAGCAATGCGTATATGAAATATGAAGCTGATCCGTGAAAGAAAACAGAAATTATAAAATATTTACCTGAGCGTTAAAAGTTTTTGAAGAACCAAGTATGTAACCTTGACCCTGGGCTTGGCGGGGGCAGGACGAACGTGGATTTGGCACAGGGCGGTAGACGACCATTAGAGCAATGTGTATATGAAATATGAAGCTGATCCGTGAAAGAAAACAGAAATTATAAGATATTAACACGAGCGTTAAAGTTTTTGAAGCACCAAGTATGTGACCTTGACCCTGGGCTTGGCGGGGGCAGGATGAACGTGGATTTGGCACAAGGCGGTAGTGAACCATCAGAGCAATGTGTATATGAAATATGAAGCAGATCGGTCGAAGGATGAAAAAATTATGAGACATTTACCCGAGTGTTAAAGTTTTGTGACGGACGGACGGACAGACGGACGGGAGGACGGGACGCACGTTCCTACGAATGAATACTTGTTGGGTTTTTACTGTATAAAAATACCCAACAAGAGTACCCAACACTATCCTAACCCTACCCAATAAGATCCCCGTACGCTTACAACAAGTACCCATTAGTGTGCGGACGGACGGACGGACGTTCTTACTTTCAGGTAACTATGTGGCTTATCGCATGTTAAATATTAGCCACATAAAACCACTTTTAGCCACATAAAATGATATCTTAGGTGGCTAATTGTAACCAACCCTATCCTTTAACAAGTCCATAACCCTGTGGGGCTAGCCACATAAGTACCTGAATGTCTGCCCGGACGGACGGATGGACGGACGGACGGACGGACGTCCTTACGTGACATCCCTTAGGTGGTTTTTACTATATAAAAGATCAAAGGAATCGGACGGACGGACGGACGGACGGACGGACGGACGGAGGACGGACGGACGGACGGATGGACGGACGGACGTTCTTACATTAGGGTACTTATGTGGCTTATCACATGTTAAATATTAGCCACATAAAACGATTTTTAGCCACATAAAACGATTTTTTAGGTGGCTAATTGTAACCAACCCTATCCTTTACTAAGTCCATAACCCTGTGGGGCTAGCCACATAAGTACCCTAATATGTGCCCGGACGGACGGACGGACGGACGGACGTTCTTACATTAGGGTACTTATGTGGCTTATCACATGTTAAATATTAGCCACATAAAACGATTTTTAGCCACATAAAACGATTTTTAGGTGGCTAATTGTAACCAACCCTATCCTTTAACAAGTCCATAACCCTGTGGGGCTAGCCACATAAGTACCCTAATGTGTGCCCAGACGGACGGACGGACGGACGGACGGATGGACGGACGTACCAACAATTTGGGTTTATGGGCTATTTGCTATATAAAAGATCAAAGGACTAGCCCCTAAACTTCAAAAGGTTTTATGGGCTAACGGAATAAGTTCAAAGAACTTCAAAGGAATCCTTATGTTACTAACCCTTACCCTAAGCTCCTAAACCCCTGATGTTTGCCCGGACGGACGGATGGACGGACGTTCAAACATTTGGGAGTTATGAGCTTTTTGTTCTTTAAAAGATCAAAGGATTAGCTCCTAAAGATCAATGGAATTACGAGCTTACCGACTATAACAAAGGAATCCTTTGTTACTAACCCTTACCCTAAGCTCCTAAACCCCCGATGTTGGCCCGGACGGACGGACGGACGGACGGACGTTCTTACATTAGGGTACTTATGTGGCTTATCACATGTTAAATATTAGCCACATAAAACGATTTTTAGCCACATAAAACGATTTTTTAGGTGGCTAATTGTAACCAACCCTATCCTTTAACAAGTCCATAACCCTGTGGGGCTAGCCACATAAGTACCCTAATGTGTGCACGGACGGACGGACGGACGGACGGACGGACGGACGGACGGACGTTCAAACATTTGAGAGTTATGAGCTATTTGTTCTTTAAAAGATCAAAGGATTAGCTCCTAAAGATCAATGGAATTAGGAGCTTACCGACTATAACAAAGGAATCCTTTGTTACTAACCCTTACCCTAAGCTCCTAAACCCCCGATGTTGGCCCGGACGGACGGACGGACGGACGGACATTCAAACATTTGAGAGTTATGAGCTATTTGTTCTTTAAAAGATCAAAGGATTAGCTCCTAAAGATCAAAGGAATTAGGAGCTTACCGACTATAACAAAGGAATCCTTTGTTACTAACCCTTACCCTAAGCTCCTAAACCCCCGATGTTGGCCCGGACGGACGGACGGACGGACGGACATTCTTACATTAGGGTACTTATGTGGCTTATCATATGTTAAATATTAGCCACATAAAACGATTTTTAGCCACATAAAACGATTTTTTAGGTGGCTAATTGTAACCAACCCTATCCTTTAACAAGTCCATAACCCTGTGGGGCTAGCCACATAAGTACCCTAATGTGTGCCCGGACGGACGGACGGACGGACGGACGGACGGACGGACGGACGGACGGACGGACGGACGGACGGACGGACGGACGGACGGACGGACGGACGGACGGACGGACGGACGGACGGTACGGACGTACGTGACATCCCTTAGGTGGTTTTTACTATATAAAAGATCAAAGGAATGACCACCTAAGGAACAATAGGCTTAAGTGGTCAACGGAATAAATCTATTGTATTCTTTTGTCTTAGGCCACGCCTCTAACCACCTAAGACCCTGTATGTGTGCCCGGACGGACGGACGGACGGGACGGACGGAGGACGGACGGACGGACGGACGGTACGGACGGACGGACGGACGGACGGACGGAAGGACGGACGGACGGACGGAGACGGACGGACGGACGGATGTTCAAACATTTGAGAGTTATGAGGCACCGCTATATAAAAGATCAAAGGGTTAGTTCCTAAATATCAAAGAGTTAGCTCGTAAATTTACGAGGCACCGACAATATCAAAGAGATCAAAGAAAACTAACCCTTACCCTAGCTCCTAAACCCCCGATGTTGGCCCGGACGGACGGACGGACGGACGGGACGGACACGGACGTTCAAACATTTGAGAGTTATGAGGCACCGCTATATAAAAGATCAAAGGGTTAGCTCCTAAATATCAAAGAGTTAGCTCGTAAATTTTACGAGGAGGCACCGACAATATCAAAGAGATCAAAGAAAACTAACCCTTACCCTAGCTCCTAAACCCCCGATGTTGGCCCGGACGGACGGACGGACGGACGGACGGACGGACGGACGTTCTTACATTAGGGTACTTATGTGGCTTATCACATGTTAAATATTAGCCACATAAAACGATTTTTAGCCACATAAAATGATTTTTTAGGTGGCTAATTGTAACCAACCCTATCCTTTAACAAGTCCATAACCCTGTGGGGCTAGCCACATAAGTACCCTAATGTGTGCCCGGACGGACGGACGGACGGACGGACGGACGGACGGACGTCCTTACGTGACATCCCTTAGGTGGTTTTTACTATATAAAAGATCAAAGGAATGACCACCTAAGGAACAATAGGCTTAAGTGGTCAACGGAATAAATCTATTGTATTCTTTTGTCTTAGGCCACGCCTCTAACCACCTAAGACCCTGTATGTGTGCCCGGACGGACGGACGGACGGACGGACGGACGGACGGACGGACGGACGGACGGACGGACGGACGGACGAGAGTAAGACGGACGAGAGTAACACTAAATGCCCCCTCCACTATCGTGGTGGGGTATAAAAATATTCCAAAGGGTGTTCGAGTTATGCTCTGGATACAAAATCAGAGCACGAAACAACAAAGGGAGATAAGTAAACAAGAATTCCGCGGAATCAGATGCCTCGCCTTGTCCCGCCTTGACCTCAAGTCTGGGCCCGAAAGCAATTTTCACTGGCCCGAACATATTATACAATTATTGACTAATGAGCCATAGAATATCAGATTATATTCTATGGCTCACTAGTCAATAATTGTTTTATTATATGATAATAGTCTGTATATAGCACTTACAACCTTATGCTACTAGATAAAAATTGAAAAAGAATTTGAAAAAAAAAAATGAAAAAAGAAAATGGAAAAAAAAAGTTTAAAAATTAAAAATAATAATGCTTGCTAATGGAGCCCAGAATTTTTTTTTAATAGTCCTATATTTATCTACATATCTGCACAGGTCCACATAATGCCACAATATTTTCAACACAGTTTACGGAAATGTAATAAACAAAAAAAAAAAAAATAATAATGCTCGCTACTGGAGCCCAGAATTTTTGTTAATAGTCCTATATTTAATCTACATATATCTGCACAGGTCCACATACTGCCACAATATTGTCAACACATTTACGGAAATGTAATAATGTACCTGTATAAATTACCTGTAATAAGTTAGTGGTCAGTTAAAAAATTGAAAAAGAATGTAAAAAAAAAAATAAAATGGAAAAAAAAAAAATTAAATTTAAAAAAAATAAAAGAATAATGCTCCCTACTGCAGCCCAGAATGTTTTTTAATAGTCCTATATTTATCGACATATCATATATACACAGGTCCACATATTGCCACAATATTTTCAACACAGTTTACGGAAATGTAATATAATCATTTACCTGTATAAATTACCTGTAAGTGGTCAGTGGTCAGTTGCACATGCTAGCATATGCACAGGTGAATAGTCTGTATATAGCACTTACGACCTTATGCTACTAGACAAAAATTGAAAAATAAATTGAAACTAGAAATGTGGCCTATCGGCACACGAATGCCCCCGCTGGCAGCCAAAGAAAACGAGGCATATTTGATTATAAGCCATTTACCCGAGCGTTAAGGTTTCGAACGCACCAAGTCTGTGACCTTGACCCTGGGCTTAGCGGGGGCGGGACGAATGTGGATTTGTCACAGGGCAGTAGAGGAAAATTGGAGCAATGCGTGTGTGAAATGTGAAGCAGATCCGAGCAAGGAAACAGAAATTATAAGCCATTTACCCAGCGTTAAGGTTTCAAAAGCACCAAGTCTGTGACCTTGACCCTGGGCTTAGCGGGGGCGGGACGAATGTGGATTTGTCACAGGGCGGTAGAGGACCATTGCAGAAATCTGTGTGTGAAAGTGTGAAATTTGAAGCAGATCCAAGCAAGGAAACAGAAATTATAAGCCATTTACCCGAGCGTTAAGGTTTTGAATGCTCAAAGTCTGTGACCTTGACCCTGGGCTTAGCGGGGGCGGGACGAACGTGGATTTGTCACAGGGCGGTAGAGGACCATTGGAGCAATGCGTGTGTGAAATGTGAAGCAGATCCGAGCAAGGAAACAGAAATTATAAGCCATTTACCCAGCGTTAAGGTTTCGAACGCACCAAGTCTGTGACCTTGACCCTGTGCTTAGCGGGGGCGGGACGAATGTGGATTTGTCACAGGGCGGTAGAGGACCATTGGAGCAATGCGTGTGTGAAATGTGAAGCAGATCCGAGCAAGGAAACAGAAATTATAAGCCATTTACCCAGCGTTAAGGTTTCGAAAGCACCAAGTCTGTGACCTTGACCCTGGGCTTAGCGGGGGCGGGAGGAATGTGGATTTGTCACAGGGCGGCAGAGGACCATTGGAGCAATGCGTGTGTGAAATGTGAAGCAAATCCGAGCAAAAAAACAGAAATTATAAGCCATTTACCCAGCGTTAAGGTTTCGAACACACCAAGTCTGTGACCTTGACCCTGGACTTAGCGGGGGCGGGAAGAATGTGGATTTGTCACAGGGCGGTAGAGGACCATTGGAGCAATGCGTGTGTGAAATGTGAAGCAGATCCGAGCAAGGAAACAGAAATTATAAGCCATTTACCCAGCATTAAGGTTTCGAAAGCACCAAGTCTGTGACCTTGACCCTGGGCTTAGCGGGGACGGGAGGAATGTGGATTTGTCACAGGGCGGCAGAGGACCATTGGAGCAATGCGTGTGTGAAATGTGAAGCAGATCCGAGCAAAAAAACAGAAATTATAAGCCATTTACCCAGCGTTAAGGTTTCGAACGCACCAAGTCTGTGACCTTGACCCTGGGCTTAGCGGGGGCGGGACGAATGTGGATTTGTCACAGGACGGTAGAGGACCATTGGAGCAATGCGTGTGTGAAATGTGAAGCAGATCCGAGCAAGGAAACAGAAATTATAAGCCATTTACCCAGCGTTAAGGTTTCGAAAGCACCAAGTCTGTGACCTTGACTCTGGGCTTAGCGGGGGGCGGGAGGAATGTGGATTTGTCACAGGGCGGCAGAGGACCATTGGAGCAATGCGTGTATGAAATGTGAAGCAGATCCGAGCAAAAAAACAGAAATTATAAGCCATTTACCCAGCGTTAAGGTTTCGAACGCACCAAGTCTGTGACCTTGACCCTGGGCTTAGCGGGGGCGGGACGAATGTGGATTTGTCACAGGGCGGTAGAGGACCATTGGAGCAATGCGTGTGTGAAATGTGAAGCAGATCCGAGCAAGGAAACAGAAATTATAAGCCATTTACCCAGCGTTAAGGTTTCGAACGCACCAAGTCTGTGACCTTGAACCTGGGCTTAGCGGGGGCGGGACTAATGTGCATTTGTCACAGGGCAGTAGAGGACCATTGGAGCAATGCGTGTGAAACAGAAATTATAAGCCATTTACCCAGCGTTAAGGTTTCGGGACGTACGTACGTACGGACGCCGGTAACACTATATGCCCCCCTCACCATTCGGTGGCGGGGGCATAAAAATAATAATGCTTGCTACTGGAGCCCAGAATTTTTTTTTAATAGTCCTATATTTATCTACATATATCTGCACAGGTCCACATAATGCCACAATATTTTCAATGTAATATCCAATGTAGTAATTTACCTGTATAAATAATTACCTGTGGTAAACAGTGGTCAAGCACTGGACATTTGCACATGCTAGCCCATGCTAGCACATGGTTCTCCCAGTCTCTATTGTTCTCTCTACAGTAAGGTGTACAGAGCACACGAGAAAAGGTGTACAGAGCAGACGAGAAAACAGGTCTTCATGCATTATTGTCCAGTTTGTAGAGTGCGCAAAACAAAAAAGGGAGATAACTAAAAAATTAGCTACGCAAGAGTTGTCATTCTTGTGCGCGACACACCTCCGGGTCGTGGTCTATGCATGTGTGAAGTTTCATGAAAATATTCCAAAGGGTGGTCGAGTTATGCTCCGGACAGGAAATCAGTGAGCGAAAACAAAAAAGGGAGATAACTAAAAAATTAGCTATGCAAGAGTTGTCATTCTTGTGCACAACACACCTTCGGTTCGTGGTCTAATTGAATGTGTTAAGTTTCATAAAAAAAATATTCCAAAGGTCAATTCCAAAGGTCAGTTATGGTCAATCAGTGCGCGAAACAAAAAAAGGAGATAACTAAAAAATTAGCTATGCAAGAGTTGTCATTCTTGTGCGCGACACACCTTCGGATCGTGGTCTATGTATGTGTGAAGTTTCATGAAAATATTCCAAAGGGTGGTGGAGTTATGCTCCGGACACGAAATCAGTGCGAGAAACAAAAAAGGGAGATAACTAAAAAATTAGCTATACAAGAGTTGTCATTCTTGTGCGCGACACACCTTCGGGTCGTGGTCTATGCATGTGTGAAGTTTCATGAAAATATTCCAAAGGGTGTTCGAGTTATGCTCCGGACAAGAAGTGTCTGCGGCGGACGAGGACGCGGACGCGGATGCGGACGCGGACGCGGACGCGGACGCGGACGCGGCGCGCTGTCAAATCCATAGTATCCCCCGACGGAGTCCGGGGGATACAATAATAATCCTTTCATGGACTTTGAACTTCGTTGTTTGAATAAACTTACAGAAATCACGAATCAACTAATTACACGATGACTACGACGTCCGACTATTTTTTTTGATTTGTTCTCTTTTTTTTTCTTGATTTTTTTAAAATAAAATTGGGATCGACGAGAGACCCGCGTTATAATGGAGATCGCTCTATACGCGACCGCTTTATAATGGAGCTGCAGTGTATTAAAGTAATCCTTCAAGGGATATAGAAGAAATGACAGAATTGACAAACTCCGGCAAATTCCTTAATGTGTGAAAAAGTTCAAAGTTGTGAAGGTCAAAAGGTCATATTAAGGAAAATTGGTTTAAAAATTTTGGTTAACATTTTTCGGTATACTATCAAAATCAGAATTTTTCAATGTAAAATTAGTTTCTGTGAGTACTTACCTGTTATATGTTGCTATATAGCTTCTATTGGGGCTACCCATTCCGACAATTTACTGACCCGCACCTAGTCCGCACTTACACCTGTCCCATCACATATCGACCGCGCATGCGCGCACGGGAGACTTCCTCTTTGCGATAGAACAAATCTCTCACCTTGCGGGGTGGGAGGCGGGTGTTAAATACATATAACAGGTAAGTACTCACAGAAACTAATTTTACATTGAAAAAATCTGATTTCTGTATCATACTACCCTGTTATATGTTGTTAGAATTTGTCTCCAAGGCGGGAAGGTAAGGTGATACCGAAACCAGAAAAATAAATTAATTCGCTCTGTGAATACTTAACCTAGGATCAATAAATTGACTCACCAAACAACTTGTAGACTAGACACCGGGCACCGTTCTGAGCAGCGCCCCCCCCCCCCCCACCTTTTCCTGCTCCCAGAAGATAACTGAGCCGCCAGCTAAGTCTTCTGGTCTGCTTGAGTACTGTCCCCAGTCGCAGTTTCACACGCACTGAATGTGACTAACTCATATCATGTTAGCGTCATGTCATACACACTGTTGTGCCTCACATCTAAGACTCACAGTATCTACACTGACCCTTGGCCATGTCCACAAGTCTCTTAAAGTTCTAACCCACATTACTTACAAATAGTAATGCTAACATAAAATACTCTATGCATATTGACAACCACATACTATCAATAATTACAAAACATGGTATTCATGACCCTGAATGAATGATTATGTCTTTTTCGAGTGTCATGATACCTAGTACCGTTAGCACCCCGGAGCACAGGGAACTCACTCATCCGGACCTCACAATCATTGGTAACCACACACAACTGCACACATTATAGTAAAATATGTATCCAGACTGGCATAACCAGTCATGTGTAATCAAGAAAACAATCTACGAAAACTTTCCAGGCACAAAACTTGAACTAGCTGATAACTAGAACGTTTTGTACTGCCAATGTGAATATACCACCAATTTGTTATCCTGGACTAGATCCACTGGCCCAGAATAACAACAGGCTCAAAATTTGAGCCTTTTACACATGCTTTGCACCCGCAACAACCCTGCTAGCCGCGACTAGGGGATCCAATGTGTAAATATCTGCGCTCTGCGCCGTCAGAGTACGTATGTAAAACTGATAAAAGTGGAATGAGACTTCCCGGATGCTGCTTCCATTATCTTATCCCCAGGATCACTCCATAGAGGAACTCAGAGGAGGTAAATACTGCTCCGACCTCATGGGCATCGATTATAACCTTATGAGCCCTTAACCGAATTGGATCGATATGCTCTGCGTGTTGCGAGAGATATCCATCTGTAAACTGACGATTTGGATAGAACCTGATTACCCACGCATGGAATAAAAAATCCAGTGCCTACCTCTCATTGGTTAGTCATTGAGATGTAGTGCCTAATTCACCGCAGGGCATAGCGTGTTTTCCGTCTCGGTTAAATTTGGTAGGTTCGTGCTGGGCGAGAGATAAACTCATATTCTGGATCAGTGCAAATGAATTTAATCTATTGACATTGTTGTTGTTATTAACCGGAAGCATGTGCTTTTACCAAGTTAAGATACGACAATTGTACATTATAGAATACGTAAAGTATATAATGTCACAGATAACCGACTCGATTTGGACAGGCCTGGGATCACGAACGGTCGGGTATGCCTACCTGGGACCCGAGCCTTAGCAAGGAACCCAGCTTCGTAACCATAGTAACAGAATCATTATCCAAGCCAGATTCTGGTCACCCATGTACAGGCCGCGTAATTCCCGCCGCCTTTCCGCCGAAGCGAAAACGAGGAGTAACCCATTCTTGACTGATCAATCAAAAGAGGGAAGCTGTCACATGGGCTCATACTGATCTTTCGTTAAAGCCCATATAACCACTGTTAGATTCCCTTTAGGTTAACTATTCTAGCTACTGGTCTTTCTCTAGTGAAGAATGAAATCATCACCTATAACTGGGGTCTGAACCTATGATACATATCGGCACTGAAGTGAACTTGAAACAGCTGGCCAATGCCTACATGTATCACTTCCTAATCGATGCTGACGATTTCTTTTCATCGAACAATTACTAAGAAAATGGCCCATTTCGCCTACAGCTGGACTGACTGGATTAATTTGCCCTAACTTACAGCAATTAACACAGACCTCCCATTCGCGTCTTAGCATGCAGTAGCAAAATGACTTTGCCTGTGCAATGATTGCTGCAGCTAGCCGCGAAAATTTGTCCTTTCTGATTCCCTTCCTGACAGCCTCCAGACGTGAAGAATCAGAACGAGCGTATTCGCATGAAGTGTTCCCCCTGCATGCTGTGACAGACCTTGGGAAACACTGGAATGCCCACCGGATGGTACACTAGACGTTCCAGTATGCTGGAGAACCAACTTGTCATTGGCCAGCATGGTGCCACTAGTGTGACCCGAATTTACTGATTGTGGAAATGCTTATCCGTAAACTCATTTCCATGAGACGGACATGCGCCCACCGCCTATGCCCTCGAGTCCAGAACTGGAGACACATACATTGGGATCTGACTGTCCATCATGGTCGCAAACAGACCCAACCAGGGGTGGCTCTACCTGTTGATAACCGCGTTGGTCACTGTCCTTGACAGTGACCCCTCAGTAAGGACTTTCGAACCCCCCTCGACAGGTAGTCCACAGTACATTGGTAGACGACCTACACCGCATATCTGCCTCTGAATTCAATACCCCTAGCAGCTAAAATAGCTCACTGGCTGGTAGTTGAAGTGGATACACAGCTTTGAAGATCACTCGCAACATCATGTCTACTCTGTACATATCGGCACTGTCCAAGTGTACCCTGACTATCCCCAGCCTGGTAAGGAAACTCATCCCTACGTATCAGATGTCCTGTTTCGGTACTAGTTCCGACATCTCTATGTTCGGCATGAGACCCAACCCCGTGATAAGATCCCAGAACACACGCAGCTTGAGTAGCAGTGTGTCTCTGGACTGATCGTGCAGGAGCCAGTCGTCCAAGTATTGAAGTATGCAATAACACACGGTCTGTACTCTGCCGAGATTACCTCTATTAGTTTTGTGAACGCCGTGGCTATTCTGAAGGGTAGGACACAAAACTGCTATACCATGCCTTGCGACTGAAAACTTAGAAAGTTTCTGGACGCATGGCATATCGGTATATGAAGATAACCTTCCTATGGTTCGATGGAGACTGCCCAATCGTTGACTCTAATAGTCTGACGTATCGATCGAGCCGTCTCTATCTAGAAATGATCTGTTTGTTGGTACAACAAACAGCACGCTGTTGAAGCTTGGAGATTGCCAATCTCTGATGCGTGTAGCACCCTCTGGGAGCCCCACCCTATTGGGGCTGTATAGGTGTTATGGGTTGCTTAAAAACCCGTTACCTCACTCGCTGGGTTAGGAGAAGGGGATGTTGAAGCTTGCTTATATCCCCTTTCCAGCCCGAGTTGCGCTTCTATAAGCGAACCGCTTGGCTAAAGAGGCCACTGATAGTCTCGCTAACTGCTGACTCTGTCTTACTGCAGCGTCAGCAGCAATCACCTGAGAACATCTGTTTCCAAACAGATTCGTGGCCTGAAGGGATGCTTCCCTAAGGAGATCCCTTCCCTGTATCGTAAGAATGGACGCCGTAGCTAACGTGGAGTCGCTCCTCAACAGAACCATGTCTGCCGACATAGTCAGAGACGTAGCCATGATATGCCTGGTCGCTCTGACTGACTACTGAAACAGCGACTCCAATGCTCTGTCGTCATTCACCTCAATGGTCGCTCTGGCCTTGCACAAAACAAGTCCGTGCCTTATGGAACTAAGCCTTGGATACTCCCATCTCTGAGTCTCCTTTTCCAAGGCCGAATACTCTAGGAGCCAAGTTTATGTAAGCATAACCTAATACTTGAGCCCCTGATGTGCCAGAAAAGTATTGGCTTTAAGAAATCCAAGTTTTGGGGTCAAACCCTGTGCCAGATCAATTCCTCTTAACAGAGCTCCTACAGTGTGGGGCTGAGGCAGTCTAGGCCTACCCTTGAGTAACCAGTAACCTAGTCTGCTTCACACAGAGACTTAGCCCTCGGCACCTGCGCAGGTTAAACAGGACCACTATCCTGAGACAGTTACTGGTATACCGAAGCTACTGCCTCCGGATAAGAAGGGGCACTGTTCTCCACAGCTACACTAGCTGCTGAGACCAGTCCTGAGTCCTCTATCACTAGATGACTCCCAGTGTGCATCCTGTCTTCCCCACCAGATGCCATCAGAGGATTTTAACATTCACCCGTACCGGTGAAGTGCCCTTTTACTCTGACAAGCCTGGTACATTTTGTCTTATGAAATTCACCATCATCTAGCCGAATGTCTTAACCGATTGCGCCACCAAGCCCACATTATCATCTGATCGTGACCTTGATCTATGTCTGCTATGCCTATGACGACGTCTATGATCGTACCTTAGACACGACCTAGAATGTCGTTTGTGTTTCATGGATATACAATCCCGCGGCCTGGTAGACGAGCTACTGGAAGATGAACTATACCTAGCTCTCTTGCTACTAGACACGGATCTACCCGTCCTGATCGACGAGTCTGTGCGCCCTCCTGTCTGATGTCATCAGACTCACCTCAGGACTAATACAGTGTGTCGGTAGGCCAATGTCCTATACCGTTACCCTGTTGTATATCCATAACGGCGTGGTCAAGACCAGCGTCGCCGTTATCAGTGGCTATATTTGACACTTCTGTTGACCGGAGGAATACGCTTGCATTCCACCGAGGCGCGCCCAATTGCATTTGCGTGTACTATACCCACATCGCCTATCCCCTTGAATCTATCTGTCCCGTGTCCGGTGTTCTTGCTCAGTGGTTAGCTAATAACCCAGAGCAGAACTAGTGTCCGGCGTTCTTGCTCAGTGGTTAGCGTATAACCCAGAGCAGAACCGGTGTCCGGTGTTCGTGCTCGGCGGTTAGCATATAAACCAGAGTAGAATTGGTGTCCAGTGTTCTTGCTCAGTGGTTAGCGTATAACCCAGAGCAGAACTGGTGTCCGGTGTCCGGTGTCCGGTGTCCGGTGTCCTTACTCAGTGGGTAGCGGACCACCCAGAGCAGAACTAGCGACGTTGGATGCCTCAGTCATAAGAGACAGCCTGCCACTATTCGGACTCGGACTTGGCGTAGACTCAGAAACAGTCTTTAGTTTCTGAATCTTGCCCAACACAGACTGGCGTCCGGTGTCCTTACTCATTGGGTAGCGGACCACCCAGAGCAGAACTAGCGACGTTGAATGTCTCAGTCATAAGAGACACCCTGCCACTATTCGGACTCGGAATTGGCTCAGACTCAGAAACAACTGTAGTTTCTGAATCTCATTTATTGATACTGACCCTGATAGTACCTAATGGTCAGGCCCCTCCATAGAGGCCCCCAAGGCCTGAGACAAGTCCGGTTTCTCATTAGAGCAACCGTTATGTCTCTAGCAACAACGGAAACAAATTATCTCATGAGAATCACAAGTTCCCGTTTTGTGACCACCACCAAATTTCCTGACCCGAACTGGGTTTAGGTTTCCCTTAGCCCATTAGTGAACGTGGTACGGAAAACCTATTCAAATATCGAACGAGACAAAGTCGAAAAAAAGAAGAAAAAATTTCTTTGTCGAAAATAGGAACGTCCGACAATAGGAAAATCGCGAAGTTCGCGCCCTGTGGCCACACTAAGAAAAAAAACTCGAAATACTTTCAAAATGAAATATTTTCGACTAGCAACTTATAGAAATTAATAGCCCCCACTCTATTACAGAAGATATTGCCTACTTACGGACAATAACCATGAATAGAGTGTACAAAACAGCCAACCGAAAATGAGCACCAAAAAGGATACTTTCACGCCAGCCGTCCGAAGCAAAGAGGAAGTCTCCCGTGCGCGCATGCGCGGTCGATATGGGATGGGACAGGTGTAAGTGCGGACTAGGTGCGGGTCAATAAATTGTATTCGGAATGGGTAGCCCCAATAGAAGCTATATAGCAACATATAACAGGGAAGTATGATACAGAACCTCGTTTAGTACTATCAAATGCCTCGGCGGGCGCAACATGCGGGCTGCGACATGCGGGCTGTGACCATCTAGTTTTCCAACATGTGTTCAGTCCTACCAGTGGATACTGGTTATAGATTAACAGGAAAGTGCTACAACTTCAAAGTTGTGAAGGTAAAAAGGTCAATATCATATTAAGGGCAGCATGGATGTGTGGCAGTTGTCCACAGGTATACGGTGTTGAAATATTTTAAGTAATCCTTCAAGGGATATAGAAGTTATGACATAATTGAGAAACTCCGACAAACTTCTTAATGTGCCGGACACACAGATGGCCCGACACACGGATCCACGGACACACAGTCCAAACACTATATGCCTCCGGCTCTACCGAGACCGGGGGCATAAGAAGTAACATACCAAACATGAAGCCTCCAGCTATTACGGTTTATAATTTTAAAAGTTACAAGGCACTATGATGAAATTCTAAGTTGAAAAGGGGGAGATAATCCATGATCTGAGGGTCAAATAAAAAGTCGAAATGACTTTGTGCATCTACTCTTCATAAGGAAGCTACATATCAAGGTTCAGGTCTGTAGCTAGTACGGTTTAAAAGTGTAATAGTTACAAGGCAAAATTACCAAATTCTAAGTCGAAAACAGGAGATAATCCATGACATGGGGGTCGAATCAAAAATTGAAATAAACTTTGCGCATCTACTCATCAAACAAATCCCTGGGTTGGTGGCGGGGAGAATGCTCCCTGACCCCCATATCAGGTTTTGTTGGCCTCATCTGGTTTTTACCCCTGGTTACAGCCCTGAGCAGATGATAATTTTGGTTTCCCACATTATAACGGTTAAGTTGATTAGAGTACCGCATGTTTGTGGTGGTCTGTGGATGGTGTCTGAAGTCCCCGGCAGCCACAGAGTTTCTCGTGGCTCGCCACCTCTTCCTTGCAGCCATGGAACTCACAGCCTGCAAGCAGAAATTAACCCCTACACCGTTTATGGGTTAACCCTTTTTTGTTGTCTGCTGTTTATTTTTCATTTTTATCATCAAAAATGTGCTTTGACAGCACTTTAGAATAATTTACAACATGCTTTGACAGCACTTTAGAATCATTTCCATTGGAAATGATTCTGAAGTGCTGTCAAACCATGTTTTTATTGATAAATATGGCAAGATATAAAAGCAACAGCAGACGGCAATTGTTGTGTGTAGTGGTCTAAGGGTTAACATTCACCATGCTGAATTACTTTTTAAACCCAGACTGGTAAGAAGTGAGTACTTCCCAATTTTCTTGAGTCTTGACACAGGTTTCCACATCTAAGCGGCGTTTCAACAAATGATCACCGACACAGTCAAACAATCGCGTGTCATGAAACAAATGGTATTGTAAACAGTTTGGCGAGCCTGAAAATTAGCGAGATTTAGGTCACTGGGTGGGAAATGGGGATTACCTGAACAAATTAGCTTTTTTTAGAATTTCAGATACTTCCCGAGATTTTTTATTTTCTGGATGCAAAGGGCGAAGTTCGGTAAAAAAGGCAAAAACTTCGCCCACTTCGACACCAAATCTGAACTCTGATGATAGAGAATCATTAGAGACAGACATGTGTGAAATATCAAAACGTTTGGTGAATGGAAACAGAAATTATAACATATTTCCCCCAACGTTTAAGTTTATGAAAGCATTAGGACTGTGACTTTGACCATGGGTTAGCGGTTGTCTGAGGGTCATGGATTTGTCACAGCATGATAGAGAATCATTAGAGAAAGACATGTGTGAAATAGCAAAACATTTGGTGAAAGGAAACAGAAATTATAACAAATTTCCCCCACCGTTAAGTTTATGTAAGCACTAAGACTGTGACCTTGACCTTGGGGTTAGCGGGGGTCTGAGCGTCATGAATTTGTCACAGCATGATAGAGAATCATTAGAGAAAGGCATGTGTGAAATATCAAAACATTTGGTGAAAGGAAAGCAAATTTCCCCCAACATTAAGTTTATGAAAGCACTAAGATGGGGTTAGTGGGGGTCTGAGACAGACGGACGGACAGACGCTGACTACGACACTGGGGGTATGCCATAAGAACTACTTTCTTCGAAACGCGCACTAAAAATTAGGGTGGAAATATTTTCCAGCACAAAATGACCGCCAAATTCAATAATAATAGTAAAATGTCAAAAGTCCACAAGTAATATTCATTTTGAAACTGGTTTATACTTTAAAGGTCACATTACAAACTTCCTACAGTTCCGAAAATCCAATCTTGATGTGTTTGCTTTTATACATGGATGAATGTTATATTGCAGGACTAAACTTGTGTAACTTGAATGTCCACCGGCTTATTTTGAATACTAAAATATAACTAAATCACATATTTTGTTCGTTGACAGATAAAAAGAATTAAAAGTATATATTCAATTTTCACATGTAAATTAAATTCTTTACTATTTGTAATCTATTTTCCTACTGACTTGTTTCAAATAAATAGAAAATGTTTGGACTTGATGTTAAAAACTAAAGATGTTTTCCAGAAGAAAATCGTTGTTTTGTCAAATGGGAGTTACGTCGAAGCTTGGTCCTATATGTGGCTGTGACTGGAGAAATGGAGTTTGTGTGATTTGTGACCAGTGTAGGTCCCAATCAAATATAACACTCCTGTAGTCTAGATTGCATGTTAGTGTGTTTTATTGAAGGAATGCCGAAAAGTGCAGATCCAGTTCAGACTGTGCGAATGTACAGGCTGAACTGAATCTACACTGGTCGCAAATGCCCTATACATGTAAGCCCAGTGTTGTGTTTGGCTTATTGCACCTTCTCAGTCGCAGTGTACAGCGGATGTTGACACAATCTTCAAACAACACCCCTGACGATGTAAATATAAATAAATGTATATACAGACTGGTATCCTACAGCTGTTGAAAATTGCACAGTATGTCCATTTTGTCACCCACTGTCGCATTTCAGTATGTAGTTTGTAACTAGGTCATTCTTATATTTTGACAGTCCCATATATTTATATCAGCGGTCTAATAAACTGGAGTTCTAAGTAGTCTGTTGAACTATTACGTGTAATATTCGTATTATGCATACATGTCGGAAGTTCTACTGATACGTCATACAGTACACACGTTTTTTTGCGTGCGCGACCCACCCATCCCCGCGATCTTCCTCAGCGCGGACATGTCACTGTGATTCGCGGTGACGATTATTCGCGGTGATTGTCACCACGACCGTTGATTCGCGGTGATTCCCGGTGACGGTCACCGTGTATCACGGTGACGTCTGCATGCGCTACAGGTAAATATGCAGGCAATGATTTCCTACCAATGTACCAATGTACCAATGTACCAATGTATGGTATTGCATCTTATTTTTCACGTCACCTTTTGTATCGTAAGTACATGTACAGTACAGGCAACGCGAAACCCGCATATTTTTTGTTATTGCCGCAACCAATTTAACTTTAGCGCGGAAAATTGCCGCAATCTCTCGCAAAACTTCCCGTGGCCAATTGCGGCATAAGGAAAAAACGCCGCAAAGTTTGCGCGGTGATTCCGCGCTGTTCCTCGGCAAAACACAGCGAAATAATTGCGACGTTTTGCGGCAAAATTACTCGGCAAAATGCGACGAATCACTGTGTTATTACTTTGTACATCGACACAATGACTCAGCAAAAATGCGACGAACCTCCAGATTTGAAGTCAGGTGTTCTATCCCCTAGGCAACAACCCATTACTTTTAAAAGAACTAAAGAAATGCCCATAACGAGTGACCATACATACTTAGAATACATGTAACAGCTGAAGTAACGTCGGTAAACTGAAATATCGTACGTGACAATCGGCATTTACGTTCTAACAAGATTTTCACTTTTTTTTTACAAGATTTTCACGGTGTGTAATCGATCGTATTTCCTCTTCACAATATGGAACCTGACTCGTGAAACACAAATTGCGTCGTTTTGTCATAGGAGACTATTCTCATGTGTTGCCAAAACATGTGTTATTATTAAGAAATAAATATTGTTTTTGAAGAAAAAAATACCCATTAGTATCGTCTAACGAGACGATTCTCATGTGTTGACAAACCTATTTTATTAAGAAATCAACAAATGTGAAAAGAAAACATGAATATATTTGTATTTCTTTACAAAGAATCGATTTAGGAGACGATTCTCATGTGTTGCCAAATCTTGCTTTATCAAGAAATCAAACAAATGTGAAAATGCACAATGTCAAGCTAATGCATAATTATCAATTTATCGGCGATGCGATGGACATGAGCGACTACATAGCGTTGTTTTGATATGTTTGTTTCTGCCGAATTCTTTGCACGTGAAACTGGATTATCGACAGACTATTGTAAACACCATCAGGTGTGCAGCTAGACAGCTGGTCACCAGGTCACACTTTGCACGTGAAACTGGATTACCGACAGCTGATTGTAAACACCAGACAGAAAATGATATGTCGCAAATGTGCTAGTTTGAGATAGATGGGCACGGCGGCATATTTCTTTATACGCCGTTTGAAAACGGAACTATTATGTATCCACGCTGTATGGGCGGTGGACGACTCTTGGACACAGCTTGTTCTCACGATAGTGAGGCCCACTGCATGTCAAGGGCAGCGACATTGTCTGGGATTCCAGTACGTACATGTATGCGCAAAACACAATTTCAACACATCGTGAAAAAGCCGAGGCAAAAACGCGACATCGCATTCACAAAAACGAGCGAGCACGAGGCGAAAATGCGATATTGAATACAATAGAATATCATGTTTTCGCCTCGCGATTTTGCAGTCTCGCGATTTGG
This sequence comes from Conchocele bisecta, assembly GCA_029237695.1. Lineage (NCBI taxonomy): Eukaryota > Metazoa > Mollusca > Bivalvia > Lucinida > Thyasiridae > Conchocele > Conchocele bisecta. Next base: position 96,338,696 of record CM055265.1, on the reverse strand, counting down.
TCTCGCGTTTTCGCGATTTTGTGTATAGGTCGACGATGCGATACAGCAACCAATAACACGTATCGAAATATGTTTTCTTTTCAATAAACATGTATTGGCAGTACATTAGAATCGTCTCCTAAGACAATTATTATGTTTTTGTTGTCAAGAACTACTGATGTTTGTCCACATTTGTTCTATTTCTTCATACAAACATTGTTTTGGCTGCACATAAGAATCGTCTCCTAAAGATATGTGTACGTGTCCTGTTAGGGACATGTGACAACCTCGCGTGTTCGCGGTTTCTCACATAGGTTGCGATCGTGAAGCGTCATCGCGAGATTTCGAGTGCACAACTTATTTCCCCTCCCCCCCCCGGCTACATACGGGCATGCCACAACCTGTTGACTGTCAGCTGATGAGTCGCTATTGTGTATTATTATCAGTTGGCTGACGGACGAGTTGGCCGAAGGCCGAATGCACACGTACACAGACACATGCGCGCACTTAATTCATGGTATTATTTTGAAAATGTACATGCATATATCTGTACAGGTAAATACGCAATCGCGGTGATCCGCCATGAATGACGGCGGATAACGTTAGGGCAGTGCATCGCAGTGACCGGGGATGCTGTCACCGCGACCCCACTGTCTGAAACAGAGATCGCGGGGGACAGGCAGGCTATGCCCGCGGTGATCGACCACTGTAAATACGTTTTGTCCGCGGTGACACAGTGACAGAAGACCACACGAAAAAATGTGTACTGTATACCCACGTGACCGCAAAGGGAAATAACTGTGGTAAGCAAAATAAGGGGAAGTTAGTCATGCAGTGACGGCCGGAAAAACTGGTTGTCCAGAATATGAAATCCGTAAAAGAACGGCACATACTGGTCGGATTACTGTAAAATTTGTTCTATTTGATATATAAATGATGAATACATAAGCGTATCGCGAAAACAGAAGCTTGTTATATCTCCTTTAAGATAGTGTGTGGTGCATGTATTATTCATAATAGCCATTGGCATTAATACAAGTCATATTTTGACAAGATTAGGCTATAGCTGATTTGGTAGGGCCGTCTGGGTGGAAGAGGTTTTATCGCGTTTTCCTGTGGAACAATACATCCTAAAACCAATATGAAATGTTTCCTGCTTGAAAAAGTGTCTTAAATCGGTTTAATTTGCATAAATTCAAAATGGCCACCATTTTCTGTAGTATTTGGCATTTTCGGCCAGACAGAATATATTCAAGTGAGGTAAAACGCTGTTATTTGTTTTTCTTTACAGCTTGGTGGATTTAGAGCATAAAATTATTATTTAGACAAATTATGCTTCACTGGAAAATTCAAAATTACTATTTTTGCCCTAAATATATTAATTCAGTTATATCCTTTCTGTTAAATATTTTTCCTCATAAATACATTTGTGTTGCATTAAAATAATTTATAGACAACACAAAACTTAAATAAAGTAAAGATGGCCAATAATATTGACATTTCCTGCATCTAGGTTTGAGAAATTACAAATCACTTTGGCGCTTTACAACTTCCCAAAACACAACATTAATTACTAGTATGCATTTAGCAATGTTGGTATTACTGAGCTTTCTGTATCAAAACATTGCTTTATGGACATTATCACCTCATCTCTCTGCAGTGTGCATATCGAAGATTTGAAATTGTTGACATACATATTACCGGACATAGACAACTGTCGGACAATCTCATAAACACAGAAAGTAATGTATTGAACACAACATGTTTAATAATGGATTTTGTAATGTACAAGATAGGTTTAACCATCTCACCCCTAAGTAACTGGAATGGACTTTCACAGGTTGACAAATCCAATCGTCACAAAATAATTTTCAGACTTCTCCATTTATGAAAAGTGAAAATTGTGAAGATAATGATGAGGCGGCTCGTCACGAGCCAGCTCATCTGGATCTACACTGATTGCAAACACTGTTATACAGGTATGTAGTGTTGAAAGGGTTAAAGTAAAGTTAAGTATTCCACTAATTTTATGTGAACCAATTAACACAAAACTATATTGCTTGATTTTTGTAACCATCCACACTCTTATCGATAAATAATTGTTTTAGAAGTCATAAAAAGAATGCATCACCTACTAAGTATCACATATCAGAACTATATAAATACACAGGCTGACCATGTGGTGCATTGGGTGCATATATCGAGTAGCATTTGTTCTCATAATGCTAATACAGTCGAACCTGTGCTAAAGACCACCTCCGAATAGCAATTACCTGGCTGTAAAGGCCACAATTGTGTTGTCCCAATGGCACAATTACTATATAAATGACCCTGCGAATAAAGACCACCTGTGAACAAAGGCTAGATTTTTCACTTCCCATGGCTGGCCTTTATTCACAGGTTTGACTGTACATATTTGGAATGTATATGCAAATGTATAAATTGTCACATTTCATATCACTACATGTATTACTAATTTCAAAGTAATTTGATGTTGCTGTAAGAGATATAAATGTTATCGTCACCAAGTATGGAACGCGAGCATGATGTCAATAATAAATAGCAGTGTGTGTTATAGGCGAATAGTATTGGACATGAAATCGCCAAAGATCGAAATAAATAGCCAAAGCTGAATTTTTCAGTATAGGTCCGGAATAGAATTTGGAAAAACATATCAAAACTCCCCATGAATCCCACTGGAGCTTAATCCAGAAGATGGCGTCCAAGATGGCTGCCATAAATTTATTAAACACATTAAGGTGACTATAATGAACATATTCACACATAGGGTGGCAGCATATCACTGAAAAAAGCATATATTATTAACCTTTCAAATAATTATGAGTTTCGTAACCTTTCAATTATCCCAAATAGTTGCCAAGATAGCCAACAAAATAAGTAAAAGTTACATTTTATTCACAACATATATGAATTGATTTTTAATTGTCTTAGAGCTACATTTACTATTATTAAAGTTTCAATAAGTTTATATTGGAAATAATATGGCATCCAAGATGTCCGCCAAAACTTGAAAACTTTGTCCAATATGCATAACAGAAGGCCGCAGCCCGCATGTTGCGCTCACCTAGGCTGTTGCTAGTCCGAGGGTGTATTGATAGCCCCAATGTTTATTCATTGTATCAGGGTGTATATGTTGCTAGATATATATATATATGGTGCTTAAAATGTTTAATTAAAAATTCGTAAAACTGTTAACGCAATGTAATTTGACAATGACCTTGTGTAGGAAGGCCAAATGGATGGTCTACAGAATGAAAGTATGGATGGTAACAAAATAAAACGTTTGAAGTTTCAAGTTGAAGCAACTTAGCATGGCATATCTACGTATAAGGTACTTTAAAAAAAAACATGTCATCATGATCGCAATATCTCGCTTTCCACGATGGGCTCGACAAACAAGTGCTTTAGCATCTGTCTTAGTTCTGGAATTAATTCACATTAACTATAAATTTGATAAAATAAAGCATATTGCAATATAGTATGTAAGATCCATCTAATTCAATGTGGCCTCCAATATGACTGACAAAACCTGCTAATTTGTATAACACATTGATCAGTAACGAACTGTGTATAATGTTTCAGAAGTATGTTCTTTTTACAGTAATTACATTTATATACAAGTACATTGCAGACATAACCTATACATTTCATGTGAAATAAATAATTATTTGTCAGGAAAAATGTGTCGTTTTGACTGCCAATCTATATTTGTATGTACGTATGTACATATGCCCACCTTCAATGTATCAGCTTATATTATGATATTGTCATGATCTTATATTAATATATACATGTATATATATTTTATATATTATAACATATTACTAATCAAAGGTTAGGTAGCATGACCTTCTCATTTGGTTACCAGGGATATACATTGTTTACAATGGTGCAAGTTATATATTATGTGTATTTAAATGTATATGGATTGCAGGGCAATGCATACATTATACTAGAAATGTGGCCTGTCGGCACACGAATGCCCCCGAGGCATATTTGATTATAAGCGTTAAGGTTTCGAACGCACCAAGTCTGTGACCTTGACCCTGGGCTTAGTGGGGGCGGGACGAATGTGGATTTGTCACAGGGCGGTAGAGGACCATTGTAGCAATGCGTGTGTGAAATGTGAAGCAGATCCGAGCAAGGAAACACAAATTATAAGTCATTTAACTGAATGTTAAGGTTTCAAAAGCACCAAGTCTGTGACCTTGACTGTAAGCACCAGCTTAGCGGGGGCAGGACGAATGTGGATTTGTCACAGGGCGGTAGAGGACCATTGGAGCAATGCGTGTGTGAAATGTGAAGCAGATCCGAGCAAAGACACAGAAATTACAAGCCATTTACCCGAGTGTTAAGGTTACAAACGCACCAAGTCTGTGACCTTGACCCTGGGCTTAGCGGGGGCATGACGAATGTGGATTTGTCACAGGGCGGTAGAGGACCATTGGAGCAATGCGTGTGTGAAATGTGAAGCAGATCCGAGCAAGGAAACAGAAATTACAAGCCATTTACCCAGCATTAAGGTTTCGAACGCACCAAGTCTGTGACCTTGACCCTGGGCTTAGCGGGGGTGGAACGAATGTGGATTTGTCACAGGGCAGTAGAGGACCATTGGAGCAATGCGTGTGTGAAATGTGAAGCAGATCCGAGCAAAGACACAGAAATTACAAGCCATTTACCCAGCGTTAAGGTTTCGAACGCACCAAGTCTGTGACCTTGACCCTGGGCTTAGCGGGGGCGGGACGAATGTGGATTTGTCACAGGGCGGCAGAGGACCAATGGAGCAATGCGTGTGTGAAATGTGAAGCAGATACGAGCAAGGAAACAGAAATTACAAGCCATTTACCCAGCATTAAGGTTTCGAACGCACCAAGTCTGTGACCTTGACCCTGGGCTTAGCGGGGGCGGAACGAATGTGGATTTGTCAGAGGGCAGTAGAGGACCATTGGAGCAATGTGTGTGTGAAATGTGAAGCAGATCCGATAAAAGACACAGAAATTACAAGCCATTTACCCAGCGTTAAGGTTTCGAACGCACCAAGTCTGTGACCTTGACCCTGAGCTTAGCGGGGGCGGGTCGAATGTGGATTTGTCACAGTGCGGTAGAGGACCATTGGAGCAATGCGTGTGTGAAATGTGAAGCAGATCCGAGCAAGGAAACAGAAATTACAAGCCATTTACCCAGCGTTAAGGTTTCGAACACACCAAGTCTGTCACCTTGACCCTGGGCTTAGCGGGGGCGGGACGAATGTGGATTTGTCACAGGGCGGTAGAGGACCATTGGAGCAATGCGTGTGTGAAATGTGAAGCAGATCCGAGCAAAGACACAGAAATTACAAGCCATTTACCCAGCGTTAAGGTTTCGAACGCACCAAGTCTGTGACCTTGAACCTGGGCTTAGCGGGGGCGGGACGAATGTGGATTTGTCACAGGGCGGTAGAGGACCATTGGAGCAATGCGTGTGTAAAATGTGAAGCAGATCCGAGCAAGGAAACAGAAATTACAAGCCATTTACCCAGCGTTAAGGTTTCGAACGCACCAAGTCTGTGACCTTGAACCTGGGCTTAGCGGGGGCGGGACGAATGTGGATTTGTCACAGGGCTGTAGAGGACCATTGGAGCAATGCGTGTGTGAAATGTGAAGCAGATCCGAGCAAAGACACAGAAATTACAAGCCATTTACCCAGCGTTAAGGTTTCGAACGCACCAAGTCTGTGACCTTGACCCTGGGCTTAGCGGGGCGGGACGAATGTGGATTTGTCACAGGGCGGTAGAGGACCAATGGAGCAATGCGTGTGTGAAATGTGAAGCAGATCCGAGCAAGGAAACAGAAATTATAAGCCATTTACCCAGCGTTAAGGTTTCGAACGCACCAAGTCTGTGACCTTGAACCTGGGCTTAGCGGGGGCGGGACGAATGTGGATTTGTCACAGGGCGGTAGAGGACCATTGGAGCAATGCGTGTGTGAAATGTGAAGCAGATCCGAGCAAGGAAACAGAAATTACAAGCCATTTACCCAGCGTTAAGGTTTCGAATGCACCAAGTCTGTGACCTTGACCCTGGGCTTAGCGGGGGCGGCACGAATGTGGATTTGTCACAGGGTGGCAGAGGACTATTGGAGCAATGCGTGTGTGAAATGTGAAGCAGATCCGAGCAAGGAAACAGAAATTATAAGGCATTTACCCAGCGTTAAGGTTTCGTACGTACGTTACGTACGTTACGTACGTACGGACGCCGGTAACACTATATGCCCCCCTCACCATTCGGTGGCGGGGGCATAATAAGTACACACTTTTAGAATCATATACTGAACTTGTATGCAAGTATGTGACACACTGTCCAGGTCTCATTCCCTTGAAGTTTGATGTTGACAAACGACGTTTACAAGAATAGTTGAAGCCGGTTATCCCAATTGTACGTGTAGTAAGATTAGTGTACTCTGATTACGTTTATGGTCTGGGACTAAGAGACTCTGGTACATTGAGGACCTGGCACCATACAGGATTTACCCCAGTTGATCGGTGCCTAAAATGACCATAGCTGTTGACAGCCCATTAAACACAACTAGATTGGTCAGTAAGCGAGGCTTACGGAATACCCCCCGCGTGGGCCCAGGTACCCCTAAAATATGTAAAATTTTCCAAATGTGTGGGCTAAGTAATGTGACATTGACTCTGGGCTTAGCAGGAGTGACATGAACGTGAATTTGTCACAGTGTGGTAGAGGTCCATTGGAGCAATGGTAGAGGGACATTGGAGCAATGCGTGTGTGAAATGTGAAGCAGATCCGAGCAAGGAAATAGAAGTTATAACCGATTTCTCTGAAGTTAAGTTTTGTAAAGAGACCAAGTATTTGACCTTGACATTGGGATCAGCGGGCGTTGGACAGTCGTGGATTTGGCACCGCATGGTAGTAGAGCCTTACAGGAATGCACGTGTGAAATATTAAGCATTTTAGGCAAAGGAAATAGAAGCTATAACATATTTCTCTGATGTTAAGTTTTGTAAAGAGACTAAGTATTTGACCTTGGGATCCACGGGGAGTTGGACGATCGTGGATTTGGCACAGCATGGTAGTAGAGCCTTACAGGAATGCATGTGTGAAATATTAAGCATTTTAGATGAAGGAAGTAGAAGTTATAACAATATTTCTCTGATGTTAAGTTTTGTAAAGAGACCAAGTATGTGACCTTGACCGTGGGATCAGCGGGGGTTGGACGGTCATGAATTTGGCACAGCATGGTAGCAGAGCCTTACAGGAATGCATGTGTGAAAAATTAAGCCTTTTAGATGAAGGAAATAGAAGTTATAACAATATTTCTCTGATGTTAAGTTTACGGACGGACGGACGGACGGACGGACGTTCTTACAAATGGATACTTATGTGGCTTATCACATGTTAAATATTAGCCACATAAAACGATTTTTAGCCACATAAAAGGATTTTTTAGGTGGCTAATTGTAACCAACCCTATCCTTTACTAAGTCCATAACCCTGTGGGGCTAGCCACATAAGTACCCTAATGTGTGCCCGGACGGACGGACGGACGGACGGACGGACGGACGGACGTTCTTACATTAGGGTACTTATGTGGCTTATCACATGTTAAATATTAGCCACATAAAACGATTTTTAGCCACATAAAACGATTTTTTAGGTGGCTAATTATAACCAACCCTATCCTTTAACAAGTCCATAACCCTGTGGGGCTAGCCACATAAGTACCCTAATGTGTGCCCGGACGGACGGAGGACGGACGGACGGACGGACGGACGTTCTAACAATACTATACTTATGTGGCTTATCACATGTTAAATATTAGCCACATAAAACGATTTTTAGCCACATAAAAGGATTTTTTAGGTGGCTAATTGTAACCAACCCAATCCTTTACCAAGTCCATAACCCTGTGGGGCTAGCCACATAAGTACCCTAATGTGTGCCCGGACGGACGGATGGACGGACGGACGTTCTTACAGTACTATACTTATGTGGCTTATCACATGTTAATTATTAGCCACATAAAACGATTTTTAGCCACATAAAACGATTTTTTAGGTGGCTAATTGTAACCAACCCTATCCTTTACTAAGTCCATAACCCTGTGGGGCTAGCCACATAAGTACCCTAATGTGTGCCCGGACGGACGGAGGGACGGAGGGAGGGACGGACGGACGGACGGGCGGACGGACGTTCTTACAGTACTATACTTATGTGGTTTATCACATGTTAAATATTAGCCACATAAAATGATTTTTAGCCACATAAAAGGATTTTTTAGGTGGCTAATTGTAACCAACCCTATCCTTTACCAAGTCCATAACCCTGTGGGGCTAGCCACATAAGTACCCTAATGTGTGCCCGGACGGACGGACGGACGGGACGGACGGACGGACGGACGGACGGACGGACGGACAACCTGACTCCAGTATGCCCCCCAAAACTCGTTGCGGGGGGTATAACTAATCAATATATCTATTTAGTATTATAGCGTTTAATGTTACATACCGTTTATACGGTGTACCGTAAAGTTATACGTCATATTTATGCATACCAGAACGAGTTGAAACATGTGTCTCATCTGATACATGTAATACGGCATAAAGTATATTGCAAAAATAAGGGATATACATATCAGTCATTTTATTTTATTTACAATTATTATATTTCTAGGTACCATCATTTTCGGGTTAAACTACCGATATAGATCAAACGTACTTATGATTGATTATTTAAATGTGGTGTTTCGTGACGATAATGCCACTGGTGATTTTTGAAAAGTTACTGATAAGTTTGCTAATTTAGCAGAGTATTCCAATTAGTTATGCAGTTACAAGCATAAATGTGCTTGAGAATGCTGCAATGAACTAAGTCTGCCAATTTAAGACATGTTTCGAGCATAAATAACAATAAAGTGTTGTTTTTCTTTCATTTCCCAGTGCTGATTTGCCGTCTATAGATGTAAGTTATTTGGCGATATATTTCAAAATTGGGTGGCCATCTTGAATATCATTTTGCAGAATATAAAAAATAAAGGATGCATAGTTCAAATGTCTCCATATGACCCAAAAACAAAAATAGTAATTAGGGTAAATGTTATATATTTTATATACATGTACAAATTTACGTCAGTTTGCGACATTTCTCGCAATTTGGTGGCCATCTTGAATATCATTTTACACAACATAATATATAAAACATGTATTAAATCTATTGTATAGTTGGAATGTCTCCTAATAACCCCAGTATTACATTTGAATATAGTTATTCCAAATGTTCCACATATTTGCTCAGTTTAGAGAGTTAAGAGATGTTGGCAGCCATGTTGGACGCCATTTTGATTTGCATTATCATGATGCATTAGTTATATTCAGTATTTTCGGCACATTATTTTCCTGATTGGTTTAGTGGATTTAGCACTAGTTATGATTTTTGTCATTTTGGCTGCCATTTTGGACGCCATCTTGATTCCTGGATTAAGCTCCAGTGAGATTCTTGGGGAGTTTTGATATGTTATTACTAATGATAGTTTGGTCATTTTCTTAAAAATTCAGCTTTGGCTTATTTTTCCCCCCATCTCAACCCTAATGATGCTACTTGTATAAGACAGGAAGTTTTTAAATTGCATCTAGAAGAAGATACCCGATGCAAACATAGCATGGTTGAAACTCTGAGAGCCATTCACTTAGACAACAGCATATGCACTCTTATACAAAACTTCCAAAACATTGGCGATCGATAGTGTGCCTATATGTTCAGACCAGTAAAAGGTACAAAGAACCGGTGGTATAATTTCAATCACTGTCCTCCTCATCTGAATCCTGTTTGACTGTTTGTTATACCGACTCATTGATGCAGTGCTGACCGTTCTTTGCAATTTGTGCACTGTAAACTGTTGGCAGCACACAAGCATTGTTGTGTTAAACATTTCCCCACATGTAGAACCACATATCATCAAATCCATCAAAGCTTGGGGAGCAGGGATGTTGTCACACCAGTATAATCTGCCAAAATCCACCATTTTCCAGCCCATTTCCTACAGGTGACGTTGTGTTTGGCATACATGTAATGATCAAAGACAATTTCCAGATAAGCGTTTGGTAATTTGCGCATGAAATATGCTTTTTCAGACAATCCACTGTTGGCGGCAATATACATTACTGGTATGTTTTCATGTTATAACACATGAAATACTTGTTTATTTGTATTCACCAGTGTTGATTTGTTCCTATAGATTATGCACACACATTTTTCTCAGGTTGGACTATGCTATCGCCAAGCATCATGTTGCTTTCACTTAACTATCATCTGCATTTCAATTATGGTATGATCGCATCAGTTGATATCTTATTTTTTGACGCAATTTAAATACAAATGTACTCAGCATTGGATAGCATGGCTTGTACTTCCTGTCTTAGACAAGTAGCATAACAAACACTGCCATATATTATTGACAAACAGTGTCCATTGGAACATCATACACATAATACTTGTGTTCGATACTTTGTGACAAGGACATTTATTTCTCTAGAAGCAGCCCAATTACTTTGAAATTAGTAATAGTGATATGATGTATGACGATCTATTAATTTGTATATAAATTTGAAATAGGGATCAGCATCATAGGAAAATGTAATACTTGATATATGCATCCAATATACCACACGGTCAGCCTGTAAATTTATATACTGTGGTTTCATTAATTTTCGTCAAGGCTCAATTTTCGTCATTTTTATCATTGACCTGGATGACAAATTTACATCCTTGACAAATAATGACCTCAGGCAATAGCCATAAACCATTATTGTTGTCACCGCATTTATTTAATAACAGTCTTATTTTCTTTAACTTATAAGTGAATGGGAAATTAAGACCAGATGGCCGCGGCCCACATGGTCTTTATTTGAAGTTTGAATTAAGAGTTGTGGAAATATAAGGTATGTAAAAGCTTTAACACACATTTTAAAGTCATTTGACCTTGAACTTGGGCATGTGGGCCGCATGGGTGGGCTATAGAATGAAAATATGGAAGATAATAAATAATTATTTGAAGTTTGAAGTTTGAAGTAAATCGGAGTAAGTATTGTGGAGATATAAGGTATGTAAAAACTTTAAAACACACATTTCAAAGTCATTTGACCTTGACCTTGGCCATGTGGACCACATGGGCAGGCTATAGAATGAAAATATGGAAGATGAATAAGAAGTATTGGATGTTGGAAGTAAATCGGAGTAAGTGTTGTGGAGATATAAGGTATGTAAAATCTTTAACACAAATTTCAAAGTCATTTGACGTTGACCTTGGGCATGTGGACCACATGGGCAGGCTATAGAATGAAAATATGGAAGATGAATAAGAAGTATTGGATGTTGGAAGTAAATCGGAGTAAGTGTTGTGGAGATATAAGGTATGTAAAATCTTTAACACAAATTTCAAAGTCATTTGACGTTGACCTTGGGCATGTGGACCACATGGGCAGGCTATGGAATGAACATATGGATGATGAAAAAGAAGTATTGGAAGTTGTAAGTAAATTGGAGTAACAATTGTGGAGATATAAGATATGAAAAAAGTTTAACGCAGATTTTATAATAACGCAAACTTCTAAGTCATTTGGCCTTGACCTTGGGGCACAGGGGCCGCATGAGTGGGACACAGAATGATTATATGGATGATGCCCAATAAGCATACAAAGTTTCAAGCAAATCTGACTTACGTTTACAGAGATAGTACATGTAGGTATGTGAAAACTTTGTGAAAACGCAAATTTTGACAGAAACTTTAACACAAACTTCTAAGTCATTTGACCTTGACATAGGGGCACAGGGGCCGCATGAGTGGGACACAGAATGAATATATGGATGATGACTAATAAGCATATGAAGTTTCAAGTCAATGTGACTTAGGACTGCAGAGATATAAGGTATTTAAAAACTTTAACTCAGATTTCGGAACGCAAACTTCTAAGTCATTTGACCTTGACCTTGGGCACAGGGGCCGTATGAGTGGGATACAGCATGAATATGGGTCATTTAAAAAAAAATGAAGACTTTCCTTCTAACTCAGATACATCAAATATCATAGCTTTGTGGGAAAAACTTTTACAGCTGGAATGTGTGCTTCAGTGTTGTAAGTGTTGCAGCAAATTTTCACTTCAATCGCTTTACTCATTTTCAAGTTCTGAAATTAAATGTGGTAAAAAATGTCCCGAGTGTAACACTTTTTGTGTGACATTTTAACGTTAGCATGATTTTCATTTGTGAATAGCATTAAAAATAACTAATGTACAATGTATCAGAAGGAAATTTTTTTTATATTAAAATTTTATATTTCTGTAATGATTTACATTATATTGGCTAGCAATTTACATGTTTATTTCGCCAAAATTAGGACATGAGCTACACACGCATTAAGTTGTTTTTCTTTGAAAAGCTCACTAATTTAGAATTCCACAACTGATATTTGTACACTGGTTTATACACTTGGGCATAGAAGTGTATTTTATTAAATTATAGTATATTAGCTGTTGTATATAACACCCAATAGGTTAACAAAAGAACCCAGATTATGAAGATACATCAATATTAATCTGATAACCCATAAATGTCCCAAGTGTAACATCTTGAAATTCATGATCACCATTTTCATATTTCTTGTCTGTAAATTTATTTTGTTATATTTTTCAGATCAGCAAGCCCATTAGGGAACACCTGCACTTGCTATGATCATGTAGTGAAGCATGTGATATTGCTACATGATCATGTAGTGAAGCATGTGATATTGCTACATGATCATGAGTGTTGTCCCAAGTGTAACACACTTTTTACACATTTGATTGACACATGTCAGAACCATAAATAAAGTCAACACATAATTTTCGCTGTCATTAAAGCTCACATTATAAATTCAAATATATACTTTGCAGAATGGAATACATTATTTCTGGGTAAATAAATGCTAAAACATGTTATATTTTGCTTTTGCACAAATATAGAAAGCTGCCTTTTATGTAAAAATGGACAATAAGAAGAAGGTTTCTTCCAAAATTTAAATTTTAATTATAAAACTTTCAGAAATAGTGAAAAATATGGGGGGGGGGGGTGAATGCTATAACTAATACTTTATAAATATTTTGTAAGATGTCAAAATGGGACAAAATGGATTAATTTTTACCTATATAAATGTTATGCTTGAATTCGCACAGGTGACATATAAAAAACAAATGTAAAATGGCAAAACTGATTGTGAAAATCCCATTTGGTGTGAAAAGAACATTAAGGGTTAGAAAACAGGCTGAAAATGTGGAACAGAAGGCTTCCTCGTCCAAGGACAGGGTTAGGAAATACAGAGAAAAGTTAACTAGATGGCCACGGCCTGCATGTCGCGCCTTGGGGCGAGGCATGGACACTAAAACAAGAGGGCCATGATGGCCCTAATTCGCTCACCTGACTCCATGAACACCAGAGGAGAATGTGACATTGAGTTAATGTGTTTTAAAAAAATTGTGCTATTTTTAGATGGCGGTCATCTTGGATTAAGCGATGACTGTCATTTTACCAAATCTGAAAATGCTTCACCCAAAGATCTTAACTTCCTATGAAGTTTGGCCAGCATCGGCCATGTGGTTCCTGAGAAAAAGAAGTTCAAAATCTTGAATAAATGGACCTTTTGGTCGCCTCATCGATACCTTCAATTTGATATATGGCATGAGCATATTCGTTAAAAAAAAAAAAATGGACCCTAATTTGACCCCACGGGTCACGACCATTTTTGACCCCGGGGTCACCATTTTAAAAACATTCAAAGAGCAATGTACATCGATCATTCCTACCAAGTTTCGTCGAAATCCGGCTAGCAGTTCATGAGAAGAAGATATTTTTAAGAATTTATGCTATTTTTAGACGGCGGCCATCTTGGATTAGCGATAACCTCCATTTTAACAAATCTGAAAAGGCTTCACCCATGGACCATAACTTTTAAGTTTGGCTACCATGGGCCAAGCGGTTCATGTGAAGAAGAATTTTGAAATCTCTAATAAAAGAACGAACATTTGACATTTCGGCGGCCATCTTGGATGACATAACAATCCGATATCGACAAAAAATGTACCAGAGTGATCGCCTCATTGATACCTTCGATTTGATATATAACATGACCATATTCGGTCAAAAATAAAATTTAACCCCAATTTGACCCCACGGGCCACGCCCATTTTTGACCCCGGGGTCACAATTTTAACAACTTTGAAAGAGCAATGTACATCGATCATTCCTACCAAGTTTCGTCGAAATCCGGCTAGCGGTTCATGAGAAGAAGATTTTTTAAGAATTTATGCTATTTTTAGACGGTGGCCATCTTGGATTAGCGATGACCTCCATTTTAACAAATCTGAAAAGGCTTCACCCATGGACCATAACTTTTAAGTTTGGCTACCATGGGCCAAGTGGTTCATGTGAAGAAGAATTTTTAAATCTCTAATAAAAGAACGATCTTTTGACCTTTCGGCGGCCATCTTGGATGACATAACAATCCGATTTCGACAAAAAATGCACCAGAGTGATCGCCTCATTGATACCTTCAATTTGATATATGACATGACCATATTCGGTCAAAAATAAAATTTGACCCCAATTTGACCCCACGGGCCACGCCCATTTTTGACCACGGGGTCACCATTTTAACAAATTTGAAAGAGCAATGTACGTCGATCATTCCTACCAAGTTTTGTCGAAATCCGGTTAGCGGATCTTGAGAAGAAGATTTTTGAAGAATTTGTGCTATTTTCAGACGGTGGCCATCTTGGATTATGTGATGACGTCATTTTAACAATTTTGTAATCCCCTTACCTAAGGACCATGACCATGAAGTTTGGTGACTATAGGCCCAATGGTTACCGAGGAGAAGACGTTTGAAAATGTTTACGGACGCGGACGATGACGGACGATGACGGACGACGACGGACGACGGACGACGGACACATTGCGGTAACAATAGCTCACATGAGCTTCGCTCAGGTGAGCTAAAAAAAGATATAGTAGACGGAAAAACTTTAACCAAAAAACTTTAACCGGACACACGTACGTACGGACGGACGTACGCCAAAGTGCCGACTATATCGCGCTTTCCACAAGCGGGAGCGACAAAAACTTTAACCAAAAATTTCAAAGTAATTAGACCTTGACATTGGGCACAGGGGCCGCACGGGAGGGGGTAGAATGAAAATATAGATGATGATAAACACCCATGTGAAGTTTCAAGGTAATGGGCAAAGCAGTTGCAGAGATATAGTATAACGAAAAACTTTAACCAAAAAACTTAACCAAAAACTTTAACCAAAAAACTAAACCAAAAACTCAAATCAAACTAGATGGCCACGGCCTGCATGTCGCGCCTTGTGGCGAGGCATGGACACTAAAAAAAAAAAGATATAGTATAACGAAAAACTTAACCCAAAAACTTAACCAAAAACTTTAACCAAAAAACTTAACCAAAAAACTTAACCAAAAACTTTAACCAAAAAACTTAACCCAAAAAACTTAAAAAACTTAACCAAAAAACTTAACCAAAAACGTTAACCAAAAAACTTAACCAAAAACTTCAAAGTAATTTGACCTTGACATTGGGCACAGGGGCCGCACGGGAGGGGGGTAGAATGAAAATATAGATGATGATAAACACCCATGTGAAGTTTCAAGGTAATGGGCAAAGCAGTTGCAGAGATATAGTATAACGAAAAACTTTAACCAAAAAACTTAACCAAAAACTTTAACCAAAAAACTAAACCAAAAACTCAAATCAAACTAGATGGCCACGGCCTGCATGTCGCGCCTTGTGGCGAGGCATGGACACTAAAAAAAAAAAGATATAGTATAACGAAAAACTTAACCCAAAAACTTAACCAAAAAGTTTAACCAAAAAACTTAACCAAAAACTTCAAAGTAATTTGGCCTTGACATTGGGCACAGGGGCTGCACGGGAGTGGGCTAGAATGAAAATACAGATGATGATAAACACCCATGTGAAGTTTCAAGGTAATGGGCAAAGCAGTTGCAGAGATATAGTATAACGAAAAACTTTAACCAAAAAACTTAACCAAAAAACTTAACCAAAAACTTTAACCAAAAACTTCAAAGTAACTTGACCTTGACATTGGACACAGGGGCCGCACGGGAGGGGGGTAGAATGAAAATATAGATGATGATAAACACTCATGTGAAGTTTCAAGGTAATGGGCAAAGCAGTTGCAGAGAGCTAGTATAACGAAAAACTTTAACCAAAAAACTTAACCAAAAAACTTAACCAAAAAACTTAACCAAAAACTTCAAAGTAATTTGACCTTTGATCATTGGGCAAACAGGGTGGGTCCGACGGGTGGGGGTGGGGGGTATTTGAATGAAAATATAGATGATGATCAACACCCATGTGAAGTTTCAAGGTAATGGGCAAAGCAGTTGCAGAGATATAGTATAACGAAAAACTTTAACCAAAAAACTTAACCCAACTAGATGGCCGCGGCCTGCATGTCGCGCCTTGTGGAGAGGCATGGACACTAAACAAGAGGGCCATGATGGCCCTAATTCGCTCACCTGACTCCATGAACACCAGAGGAGAATGTGACATTGAGTTCATGTGTTTTAAAAAAATTGTGCTATTTTTAGATGGCGGTCATCTTGGATTAAGCGATGACTCTCATTTTACAAAATCTGAAAATGCTTCACCCAGCATCGGTCATGTGGTTCCTGAGAAAAAGACGTTAACAATCTTGAATAAATGGACCTTTTGGTGGCCATCATGGATGACATAATCATCCGATTCCGACAAATATTGCACCAGAGTGATCGCCTCATTGATACCTTCAATTTGATATATGACATGACCATATTCAGTCAAAAATAAAATTTGACCGCAATTTGACCCCACGGGCCACGCCCATTTTTGACCCCGGGGTCACCATTTTAACAACTTTCAAAGAGCAATGTAC
The DNA here is from genome assembly GCA_029237695.1 of Conchocele bisecta. Taxonomy (NCBI): domain Eukaryota; kingdom Metazoa; phylum Mollusca; class Bivalvia; order Lucinida; family Thyasiridae; genus Conchocele; species Conchocele bisecta. The sequence goes on along the minus strand of CM055265.1, from coordinate 96,321,716 downwards.
ATCGATCATTCCTACCAAGTTTTGTCGAAATCCGGCTAGCGGTTCATAAGAAGATTTTTTAAGAATTTATGCTATTTTTAGACGGCGGCCATCTTGGATTAGCGATGACCTCCATTTTAACAAATCTGAAAAGGCTTCACCCATGGACCATAACTTTTAAGTTTGGCTACCATGGGCCAAGCGGTTCATGTGAAGAAGAATTTTGAAATCTCTAATAAAAGAACAACCTTTTGACATTTCGGCGGCCATCTTGGATGACATAACAATCCGATTTCGACAGAAAATGCACCAGAGTGATCGCCTCATTGATACCTTCAATTTGATATATGAAATGACCATATTCAATCAAAAATAAAATTTGAACCCCAATTTGACCCCACGGGCCACGCCCATTTTTAACCCCAGGGTCACCATTTTAACAACTTTGAAAGAGCAATGTACATCGATCATTCCTACCAAGTTTTGTCGAAATCCGGTTGGCAGTTCTTGAGAAGAAGATTTTTTAAGAATTTGTGCTATTTTTAGACGGCGGCCATCTTGGATTACGTAATGACGTCATTTTAACAATTTTGTAATCCCCCTACCTAAGGACCATGACCATGAAGTTTGGTGACCATAGGCCCAATGGTTACCGAGGAGAAGACGTTTGAAAATGTTCACGGACGACGACGGACGACGACGACGGACGACGAACGACGAACGACGGACGACGGACACATTGCGGTAACAATAGCTCACATGAGCTTCGCTCAGGTGAGCTAAAAAAAAGATATAGTATAACGAAAAACTTAACCAAAAAACTTAACAAACACTTTAACCAAAAAACTTAACCAAAAAACTTAACCAAAAAACTTAACCAAAAAACTTAACCAAAAAACTTAACCAAAAACTTTAACCAAAAAATTTAACCAAAAACTTCAAAGTAATTTGACCTTGACATTCGGCACAGGGGCCGCACGGGAGTGGGGTAGAATGAAAATACAGATGATGATAAACACCCATGTGAAGTTTCAAGGTAATGGGCAAAGCAGTTGCAGAGATATAGTATAACGAAAAACTTTAACCAAAAAACTTAACCAAAAAACTTAACCAAAAACTTTAACCAAAAACTTCAAAGTAATTTGACCTTGACATTGGGCACAGGGGCCGCACGGGAGGGGGGTAGATTGAAAATATAGATGATGATAAACACTCATGTGAAGTTTCAAGGTAATGGGCAAAGCAGTTGCAGAGAGATAGTATAACGAAAAACTTTAACCAAAACACTTAACCAAAAAACTTAACCAAAAACTTCAAAGTAATTTGACCTTGACATTGGGCACAGGGGCAGCACGGGAGGGGGGTAGAATGAAAATATAGATGATGATAAACACCCATGTGAAGTTTCAAGGTAATGGGCAAAGCAGTTGCAGAGATATAGTATAACAAAAAACATTAACCACAAAACTTAAACAAAAAACTTAACCAAAAACTTTAACCAAAGAACTCAACCAAAAACTTTAACCAAAAAACTTAACCAAACAACTTAACCAAAAACTTTAACCGGACACACGTACACAAGCGCAGGGGTCACACGGGAGGGGGGTGGAATGAAAATATAGATGATGATAAACACCCATGTGAAGTTTCAAGGTAATGGGCAAAGCAGTTGCAGAGATATAGTATAACGAAAAACTTTAACCAAAAAACTTAACCAAAAACTTTAACCAAAAAACTAAACCAAAAACTTTAACCAAACTAGATGGCCACGGCCTGCATGTCGCGCCTTGTGGCGAGGCATGGACACTAAAAAAAAAGATATAGTATAACGAAAAACTTAACCCAAAAACTTAACCAAAAACTTTAACAAAAAAACTTAAAAAAAAAACTTAATCAAAAACTTTAACCAAAATACTTAACCAAAAACTTCAAAGTAATTTGACCTTGACATTGGGCACAGGGGCCGCACGGGAGTGGGGTAGAATGAAAATACAGATGATGATAAACACCCATGTGAAGTTTCAAGGTAATGGGCAAAGCAGTTGCAGAGATATAGTATAACGAAAAACTTTAACCAAAAAACTTAACCAAAAACTTTAACCAAAAAACTTAACCAAAAACTTTAACCAAAAAACTTAACCAAAAAACTTAACCAAAAACTTCAAAGTAATCTGACCTTGACATTCGGCACAGGGGCCGCACGGGAGTGGGGTAGAATGAAAATACAGATGATGATAAACACCCATGTGAAGTTTCAAGGTAATGGGCAAAGCAGTTGCAGAGATATAGTATAACGAAAAACTTTAACCAAAAAACTTAACCAAAAACTTTAACCAAAAAACTTAACCAAAAACTTTAACCAAAAAACTTAACCAAAAAACTTAACCAAAAACTTCAAAGTAATCTGACCTTGACATTGGGCACAGGGGCCGCACGGGAGTGGGGTAGAATGAAAATACAGATGATGATCAACACCCATGTGAAGTTTCAAGGTAATGGGCAAAGCAGTTGCAGAGATATAGTATAACGAAAAACTTTAACCAAAAAACTTAACCAAAAACTTCAAAGTAATTTGACCTTGACATTGGGCACAGGGGCCGCACGGGAGGGGGGTAGAATGAAAATATAGATGATGATAAACACCCATGTGAAGTTTCAAGGTAATGGGCAAAGCAGTTGCAGAGATATAGTATAACGAAAAACTTTAACCAAAAAACTTAACCAAACTAGATGGCCGCGGCCTGCATGTCGCGCCTTGTGGCGAGGCATGGACACTAAAAAAAAGGATATAGTATAACGAAAAACTTAACCAAAAAACTTAACCAAAAACTTTAACCAAAAAACTTAACCAAAAAACTTAACCAAAAACTTTAACCAAAGAACTTAACCAAAGAACTTAACCAAAAACTTTAACCGGACGCCCCGTACGTACGTACATACGTACGTACGTACGTACGTACGCCAAAGTGCCGACTATATCGCGCTTTCCGCAAGTGGTCGCGACAAAAATTAACCAAAAAACTTAAACAAAAACTTTAACCGAAAAACTTAACCAAAAAACTTAACCAAAAAACTTAACCAAAAACTTTAACCAAAAAACTTAACCAAAAAACTTAACCAAAAACTTTAAAAACAGTGGCCAAGCGTCATCTCAAAAGTCCAACTTCAAGAAGCTCAACCCAACAGTGTTTTTCATGTGATGATACCATGTACATTACTGCATATATATATATATAATTTTAAACATATTTTGCCCATTCTGAAGTAGATGTATTGCTTAATTTGTAAAATGATCTTTGATCTAGTCATAACATACTGTACTAATAGTATAACACTTTTATAAGATGATATTTAACTAGAAATTGTAGTTACTCCTTTGTGTCCAGAATGTAACACTAGATGGCCGCGGCCTGCATGTCGCGCCTTGTGGCGAGGCATGGACACTAAAAAAAAAGATATAGTATAACGAAAAACTTTAATCAAAAAACTTAACCAAAAACTTCAAAGTAATTCGACCTTGACATTGGGCACAGGGGCCGCACGGGAGGGGGTAGAATGAAAATATAGATGATGATAAACACCCATGTGAAGTTTCAAGGTAATGGGCAAAGCAGTTGCAGAGATATAGTATAACAAAAAACTTTAACCAAAAAAACTTAACCAAAAAACTTAACCAAAAACTTTAATCAAAAAACTTAACCAAAAACTTCAAAGTAATTTGACCTTGACATTGGGCACAGGGGCCGCACGGGAGGGGGGTAGAATGAAAATATAGATGATGATAAACACCCATGTGAAGTTTCAAGGTAATGGGCAAAGCAGTTGCAGAGATATAGTATAACGAAAAACTTTAACCAAAAACTTTAACCAAAAAACTTAACCAAAAAACCTAACTAAAAACTTTAACCAAAAAACTTAACCAAAAACTTCAAAGTAATTTGACCTTGACATTGGGCACATGGCAGCACGGGAAAAAAAACTTAAGCAAAAACTTTAACCAAAAAACTTAACCAAAAACTTCAAAGTAATTTGACCTTGACATTGGGCACAGGGGCCGCACGGGAGGGGGGTAGAATGAAAATATAGATGATGATAAACACCCATGTGATGTTTCAAGGTAATGGGCAAAGCAGTTGCAGAGATATAGTGTAACGAAAAACTTTAACCAAAAACCTTAACCAAACAACTTAACCAAAAAACTTAACCAAAAACTTTAACCAAAGAACTTAACCAAAAACTTTAACCAAAAAACTTAACCAAACAACTTAACCAAAACCTTTAACCGGACACACGTACGTACGTACGTACGCCAAACGGCCGACTATATCGCGCTTTCCGCAAGCGGGCGCGACAAAAATTAGCGATAATCCTACAGTTTTTTAGGCAACTAATTAGGCTTCACAGCCTTGTTCTGCATCCACGAAAATGTGCATACATCTAGAAACAAGAGGGCCATGATGGCCCTAATTCGCTCACCTGACTCCATGAACACCAGAGGAGAATGTGACATTGAGTTCATGTGTTTTAAAAAAATTGTGCTATTTTTAGATGGCGGTCATCTTGGATTAAGCGATGACTCTCATTTTACAAAATCTGAAAATGCTTCACCCAGCATCGGCCATGTGGTTCCTGAGAAAAAAACATTAAAATTCTTGAATAAATGGACCTTTTGGTGGCCATCATGGATGACATAATCATCCGATTCCGACAAATATTGCACCGGAGTGATCGCCTCATTGATACCTTCAATTTGATATATGACATGACCATATTCAGTCAAAAATAAAATTTGACCCCAATTTGACCCCACGGGCCACGCCCATTTTTGACCCCAGGGTCACCATTTTAACAACTTTCAAAGAGCAATGTACATCGATCATTCCTACCAAGTTTCGTCGAAATCCGGCTAGCGGTTCATGAGAAGAACATTTTTTAAGAATATATGCTATTTTTAGACGGCGGCCATCTTGGATTAGCGATGACCTCCATTTTAACAAATCTGAAATGGCTTCACCCATGGACCATAACTTTTAAGTTTGGCTACCATGGGCCAAGCGGTTCATGTGAAGAAGAATTTTGAAATCTCTAATAAAAGATCGACCTTTTGACATTTCTGCGACCATCTCGGATGAAATAACAATCCAATTTGGACAACAAATGTACCAGAGTGATCGCCTCATTGATACCTTCGATTTGATATATAACATGACCATATTCGGTCAAAAATAAAATTTGACCCTACGGGCCACGCCCATTTTTGACCCCGGGGTCACCATTTTAACAACTTTGAAAGAGCATTGTACATCGATCATTCCTACCAAGTTTCGTCGAAATCCGTCTAGCGGTTCATGAGAAGATTTTTTAAGAATTTAAGCTATTTTTAGACGGCGGCCATCTTGGATTAGCGATGACCTCCATTTTAACAAATCTGAAAAGGCTTCACACTTGGACCATAACTTTTAAGTTTGGCTACCATGGGCCAAGCGGTTCATGTGAAGAAGAATTTTGAAATCTCTAATAAAAGAACGACCTTTTGACCTTTCGGCGGCCATCTTGGATGACATAACAATCCGATTTCGACAGAAAATGCACCAGAGTGATCGCCTCATTGATACCTTCAATTTGATATATGACATGACCATGTTCAGTCAAAAATAAAATTTGACCCCAATTTGACCCCACGGGCCACGCCCATTTTTGACCCCGGGGTCACCATTTTAACAACTTTCAAAGAGCAATGTACATCGATCATTCCTACCAAGTTTCGTCGAAATCCGGCTAGCGGTTCATGAGAACAAGATTTTTTAAGAATTTATGCTATTTTTAGACGGCGGCCATGTTGGATTAGCGATGACCTCCATTTTAACAAATCTGAAAAGGCTTCACCCATGGACCATAACTTTTAAGTTTGGCTACCATGAGCCAAGCGGTTCATGTGAAGAAGAATTTTGAAATCTCTAATAAAAGAACGACCTTTTGACCTTTCGGCGACAATCTTGGATGACATAACAATCCGATTTCGACAAAAAATGCACCAGAGTGATCGCCTCATTGATACCTTCAATTTGATATATGAAATGACCATATTCAGTAAAAAATAAAATTTGACCCCAATTTGACCCCATGGGCCACGCCCATTTTTGATCCCAGGGTCACCATTTTAACAACTTTGAAAGAGCAATGTACATCGATCATTCCTACCAAGTTTTGTCAAAATCCGGTTGGCGGTTCTTGAGAAGAAGATTTTTTAAGAATTTGTGCTATTTTTAGACGGCGGCCATCTTGGATTACGTAATGACGTCATTTTAACAATTTTGTAATCCCCCTACCTAAGGACCATGACCATGAAGTTTGGTGACCATAGGCCCAATGGTTACCAAGGAGAAGACGTTTGAAAATGTTCACGGACGACGACGACGGACGACGGACGACGACGGACGACGGACACATTGCGGTAACAATAGCTCACATGAGCTTCGCTCAGGTGAGCTAAAAACCTGTAGTTTGCAAAATAAAGTAACTTGGTGTATTTATTTAGCTACAGAAAAACTTCTGGATATATACACTTTAAATAAAACTTAAAATTGCTAGACATTAAATGGTAAAAAAATATTCTTTGAATCAAAACAACTTCTTTTAGTATAAAATCTTACTTTCAGAGATGCTTTATCACATTATTAACAAAACATATTGTCTAGGTAGCTGTTTGATGTTACAAGTATTGTTTGAAAAATACATGTGTTTTGTTGGAAAGTTCATTTAAACTAGAAATGGACGCTTGTCGACAAGCGCATGTGTATCCCCCTCCCCAGATACACAAGTCCTCCCCAGATACACAAGTAGTTTGAAAAAAGGGTGTTCGAGTTATGCTCCGGAGACAAAATCAGTGACGGAAAAAACAAAGGGAGATAACTAAAAAATTAGTAATGCAAGAGTTGTCATTCTTGTGTGACACACCTTTAGGGTTGTGGTCTATGCATGTGTGAAGTTTCATGAAAATATTCCAAAGAGTGTTCGAGTTATGCTCCAGACACGAAATCAGTGCACGAAACAACAAAGGGAGATAACTAAGAAATTAACGCCGCAAGAGTTGTCATTCTTACGTGCGACACACCTTTGGGTCGTCTTCTATGCATGTCTGAAGTTTAATAAACTAGAAAATGTGTTCATAGAACACGGATGTCCCACATATCGCTTTGATAATAAATGAGGCCAAATTGCAAGTCAAAATTTTCTTTTACCTGAGAGTTAAAAGTTTTTGAATCACCAAGTATGTGACCTTGACCCTGGGCTTGGCGGGGGCAGGACAAACGTGGATTTGGCACAGGGCGGTAGAGGACCATTAGAGCAATGCATATATGAAATATGAAGCTGATCCGTGAAAGAAAACAGAAATTATAAGATATTTACCTGAGCGTTAAAAGTTTTTGAAGCACTAAGTATGTGATGTTAACCCTGGGCTTGGCGGGGGGGTGGGATCGAACGTGGATTTGGCACAGGGCGGTAGAGGACCATTAGAGCAATGCATATATGAAATATGAAGTTGATCCGTGAATGGAAAGAGAAATTATAAGATATTTACCTGAGCGTTAAAGTTTTTGAAGCACCAAGTATGTGACCTTGACCCTGGGATTGGCGGGGCAGGACGAACGTGGATTTGGCACAGGGCGGTAGAGGACCATTAGAGCAATGCGTATATGAAATATGAAGATGATCCATGAAAGAAAACAGAAAGTATAAGATATTTACCCGAGCATTAAAGTTTTTGAAGCACTAAGTATGTGACCTTGACCCTGGCCTTGGCGGGGGCAGAACGAACGTGGATTTGGCACAGGGCGGTAGAGGACCATTAGAGCAATGCGTATATGAAATATGAAGCTGATCCGTGAAAGAAAACAGAAATTATAAGATATTTACCCGAGCGTTAAAGTTTTTGAAGCACCAAGTATGTAACCTTGACCCTGGGCTTGGCGGGGGCAGGACGAATGTGGATTTGGCACAGGGCGGTAGAGGACCATTAGAGCAATGTGTATATGAAATATGAAGCTGATCCGTGAAAGAAAACAGAAAATATAAGATATTAACCCGAGCGTTAAAGTTTTTGAAGCACCAAGTATGTGACCTTGACCCTGGGCTTGCCGGGGGCAGGACGAACGTGGATTTGGCACAGGGCGGTAGTGAACCATCAGAGCAATGTGTATATGAAATATGAAGCAGATCGGTCGAAGGATGAAGAAATTATGAGACATTTACCCGAGTGTTAAAGTTTTGTGACGGACGGACGGACGGGAGGACGGGACGCACGTTCCTACGAATGAATACTTGTTGGGTTTTTACTGTATAAAAATACCCAATAAGAGTACCCAACACTATCCTAACCCTACCCATTAAGATCCCCGTACGCTTACAACAAGTACCCATTCGTGTGTGCGGACGGACGGACGGACAAGGGTAACACTAAATGCCCCCTCCACTATCGTGGTGGGGCATAAAAATATTCCAAAGGGTGTTCGAGTTATTCTCTGGATACAAAATCAGAGCACGAAACAACAAAGGGAGATAAGTAAACAAGAATTCCGCGGAATCAGATGCCTCGCCTTGTCCCGCCTTGACCTCGAGCCTGGGCCAGAAAGCAATTTTCACTGGCCCGAACATATTATACAATTATTGACTAGTGAGCCATAGAATATCAGATTATATTCTATGGTATCAGATTATATTCTATGGCTCACTAGTCAATAATTGTTTTATTATATGATAATAGTCTGTATATAGCACTTACGACCTTATGCTACTAGACAAAAATTGAAAAAGAATTTGAAAAAAAAAATGATTTTTTTTTTTTTAAAAATTAAAAATAATAATGCTTGCTACTGGAGCCCAGAATTTTTTTTAATAGTCCTATATTTATCTACATATATCTGCACAGGTCCACATAATGCCACAATATTTTCAACACAGTTTACGGAAATGTAATATACAAAAACAAATAAAATAATAATGCTCGCTACTGGAGCCCAGAATTTTTGTTAATAGTTACGGAAATGTAATAATGTACCTGTATAAATTACCTGTAATAAGTTAGTGGTCAGTTAAAAAATTGAAAAAGAATGTAAAAAAAAATATGCAAAAAATAAATTAAATTTAAAAAAAATAAAAGAATAATGCTCCCTACTGGAGCCCAGAATGTTTTTTAATAGTCCTATATTTATCTACATATCATATATATACAGGTCCACATATTGCCACAATATTTTCAACACAGTTTACGGAAATGTAATATATAGAGGAGATTCCATCGTACATTTTGAATAGCGGGAAATAATACACGAGTGTGCGTCGGATTCCGCCTAAGCGACGAGTGAGCATAGCGAACGAGTTGCTTGCACGGACGCCGACGGACACGAGTGTATTATTTCCGCTATTCAAACATGTACGACGGAATATCCTATTTATTACACTTCCACGGCGGATATATATATGTACATTTAGTCTATTTTTGAGAATAAAATCAATGAATTGTGATGTACGCATGAATAGTTACACAATGACGTGTTTCCCGCGTTTTGACGTTACGTTGTGTGACGTCAAATGTGACGTCATGTAAACTTTTTGAAATCCAAATTACACAGATGTTTCTATGAACCAGATATATTTGAGTGCATATTTGGAATGTGTTCAATCACATTAACATTCTAGATTAGTCGAAACCCTTTCCAAGTTTTCAAATATCTTTAATTTTACTGCAATAAAAAGTAAACATTTTGCATGGTAGCTCGTGGTTTCCAAGAAAACAGGCGCGCAATTACGGGTGTTCTCTTCACGGTGTATTATTTGTAAGCAGTTGATTACGGGTTTTCTCTCACAGCAAACCCGTGCAAATAATATGCAAGAGTGTAATAAAATCATTTACCTGTATAAACTAGAAATGGACGCTTGTCGACAAGCGCATGAATGTGTATCCCCCTCCCCAGATACACAAGTAGTTTGAAAAAAGGGTGTTCGAGTTATGCTCCGGAGACAAAATCAGTGACGGAAAAACAAAGGGAGATAACTAAAGAATTAGTGATGCAAGAGTTGTCATTCTTGCGGGACACACCTTTAGGGTCGTGGTCTATGCATGTGTGAAGTTTCATGAAAATATTCCAAAGGGTGTTCGAGTTATGCTCCAGACACGAAATCAGTGCACGAAACAACAAAGGGAGATAACTAAGAAATTAACGACGCAAGAGTTGTCATTCTTACGTGCGACACACCTTTGGGGTCGTCTTCTATGCATTGTGTGAAGTTTAAAAATTAGAAAATGTGTTCATAGAACACGGATGTCCCACGTATCGCTTTGATAATAAATGAGGCCAAATTGCAAGTCAAAATTTTCTTTTACCTGAGCGTTAAAGTTTTTGAAGCACCAAGTATGTGACCTTGACCCTGGGCTTGGCGGGGGCAGGACAAACGTGGATTTGGCACAGGGCGGTAGAGGACCATTAGAGCAATGCATATATGAAATATGAAGCTGATCCGTGAAAGAAAACAGAAATTATAAGATATTTACCTGAGCGTTAAAGTTTTTGAAGCACTAAGTATATGATGTTAACCCTGCGCTTGGCGGGGGCGGGACGAACGTGGATTTGGCACAGGGCGGTAGAGGACCATTAGAGCAACGCATATATGAAATATGAAGTTGATCCGTGAATGGAAAGAAAAATTATAAGATATTTACCTGAGCATTAAAGTTTTTGAAGCACCAAGTATGTGACCTTGACCCTGGGAATGCGGGGGCAGACGAACGTGGATTGGCACAGGGCGGTAGAGGACCATAGAGCAATGCGTATATGAAATATGAAGATGATCCATGAAAGAAAACAGAAATTATAAGGATATTTACCCGAGCGTTAAAGTTTTTGAAGCACTAAGTATGTGACCTTGACCCTGGGCTTGGCAGGGGCAGGACGAACGTGGATTTGGGCATAGGGCGGTTAGGTAACGACCATTAGAGCAACGCGTTTATATGAAATAATGAAGTTGATTCGTTGAATGGAAATAAAAAATTTTAATAAGATATTTACCTGAGCGGTTTTTAAAGTTTTTTGAAGCATCCAAGTTAATGTGACCTTGACCTGGGATTGGTGGGGCAGGACGAACGTGGATTTGGCACAGGGCGGTAGAGGACCATTAGAGCAATGCGTATATGCGTGTTCGAGTTATGCTCTGGATACAAAATCAGAGCACGAAATAACAAAGGGAGATAAGTAAACAAGAATTCCGCGGAATCAGATGCCTCGCCTTGTCCCGCCTTGACCTCGAGCCTGGGCCCGAAAGCAATTTTCACTGGCCCGAACATATTATACAATTATTGACTAGTGAACCATAGAATATCAGATTATATTCTATGGCTCACTAGTCAATAATTGTTTTGTTATATGATAATAGTCTGTATATAGCACTTACGACCTTATGCTACTAGACAAAAATTGAAAAAGAATTTGAAAAAAAAAATTAAAAAAAAAGATGGAAAAAAAGTTTAAAAATTAAAAATAATAATGCTTGCTACTGGAGCCCAGAATTTTTTTTAATAGTCCTATATTTATCTACATATATCTGCACAGGTCCACATAATGCCACAATATTTTCAACACAGTTTACGGAAATGTAATATAATCATTTACCTGTATAAATTACCTGTAAGTGGTCAGTGGTCAGTTGCACATGCTAGCACATGCACAGGTGAATAGTCCTGTAATATAGCACTTACGACCTTCTGCTACTGGACAAAAATTGAAAAATAATTTGAAAAAAAAAATAAAAAATGAAAAAAAAAAAAAATGGAAAAAAAAAGTTTAAAAATAATAATGCTTGCTACTGGAGCCCAGATTCTTTTTCCAGTCAAATTGAAAAATAATTTGAAAAAAAAAAATGAAAAAAATAATGAAAAAAAAAAAAAAAAAAAAATGACAAAAAAAAGTTTAAAAATAATAATGCTTGCTATTGGAGACCAGATTTTTTTTTAATAGTCCTATATTTATCTACATATATCTGCAGAGGTCCACATAATGCCACAATATTTTCAACACAGTACCCAATGTAGTGATTTACCTGTATAAATTACCTGGTCAGCAGTGGTCAAGCAGTGGTCAAGCAGTGGACATCTGCACATGCTAGCCCATGCTTAGCACATGGTTCTCCCAGTTTCTATTGTTCTCTCTACAGGTAAGGTGTACAGAGCACACGAGAAAAGGTATACAGAGCAGACGAGAAAACAGGTCTTCATGCATTATTGTCCAGTTTGTAGAGTGCGCAAAACAAAAAAGGGAGATAACTGAAAAATTAGCTATGCAAGAGTTGTCATTCTTGTGCGCGACACACCTCCGGGTCGTGGTCTATGCATGTGTGAAGTTTCATGAAAATATTCCAAAGGGTGGTCGAGTTATGCTCCGGACAGGAAATCAGTGAGCGAAAACAAAAAAGGGAGATAACTCAAAAATTAGCTATGCAAGAGTTGTCATTCTTGTGCACGACACACCTTCGGTTCGTGGTCTAATTGAATGTGTTAAGTTTCATAAAAATATTCCAAAGGGTGGTCGAGTTATGGTCAATCAGTGCGCAAAACAAAAAAGGGAGATAACTAAAAAAATTATTTTTTTGCTATGCAAGAGTTGTCATCTTGTGCGCGACACACCTTCGGGTCGTGGTCTATGCATGTGTGAAGTTTCATGAAAATATTCCAAAGGGTGGTGGAGTTATGCTCCGGACACGAAATCAGTGCGAGAAACAAAAAAGGGAGATAACTAAAAAATTAGCTATGCAAGAGTTGTCATTCTTGTGCGCGACACACCTTCGGGTCGTGGTCTATGCATGTGTGAAGTTTCATGAAAATATTCCAAAGGGTGTTCGAGTTATGCTCCGGACAAGAAGTGTCTGCGGCGGACGCGGACGCGGCGCGCTGTCAAATCCATAGTATCCCCCGACGGAGTCCGGGGGATACAATTACCTGTAAGTGGTCAGTGGTCAGTTGCACATGCTAGCACATGCACAGGTCAATAGTCTGTATATAGCACTTACGACCTTATGCTACTAGACAAAAATTGAAAAATAATTTGAAAAAAAAAATGAAAAAAAAAAATGAAAAAAAAATAAATGAAAAAATGAAGAAAAAAAATGAAAAAAAAAAAAATGGAAAAAAAAAAAATGGAAAAAAAAAAGTTTAAAAATAATAATGCTTGCTACTGGAGCCCAGATTTTTTTTTAATAGTCCTATATTTATCTACATATATCAATGAAAAAATGAAGAAAAAAAATGAAAAAAAAAAAAAATGGAAAAAAAAAAAAAATGGAAAAAAAAAAGTTTAAAAATAATAATGCTTGCTACTGGAGCCCAGATTTTTTTTTAATAGTCCTATATTTATCTACATATATCTGCACAGGTCGACATAATGCCACAATATTTTCAACACAGTACCCAATGTAGTAATTTATCTGTATAAATTACCTGTGGTCAGCAGTGGTCAAGCACTGGACATTTGCACATGCAAGCCCATGCTAGCACATGGTTCTCCCAGTCTCTATTGTTCTCTCTACAGGTAAGGTGTACACGAGAAAAGGTGTACAGAGCAGATGAGAAAACGGGTCTTCATGCATTATTGTCCAGTTTGTAGAGTGCGCAAAACAAAAAAGGGAGATAACTAAAAAATTAGCTACGCAAGAGTTGTCATTCTTGTGCGTGACACACCTCCGGGTCGTGGTCTATGCATGTGTGAAGTTTCATGAAAATATTCCAAATATTCGGTTAAAAATAAAATTTGACCCCTATTTGACCCCTCGGGCGACGCCCATATTTGACCCACGGGCCACCATATGAACAAATCTGAAACAGCGCTAACTATCGATAATTCATACCAAGTATCGTCGAAATCGGCCTGGCGGTTCGTGACAAGAAGATTTTTTAAGAATTTGACCTACTTTTCCATGGCGGCCATCTTGGATTGTCGTTGACCTCCATTTTAACAAATCTGAAATGGCATCACCCATATATCATCCCTGTGAAGTTTAACCAATATCGGCTCAGCAGTTCGGGAGAAGAAGATGATTGAAAATGTTCACGAACGGACGAACGGACGGACGACGGACACTTTGCCATAACAATAGCTCACATGAGCTTTGCTCAGGTGAGCTAAAAAAAAGATATAGTATAACAAAAAACTTAACCAAAACACTTAACCAAAAACTTTAACCAAAAAACTTAACCAAAAAACTTAACCAAAAACTTTAACCAAAAAACTTAACCAAAAACTTCAAAGTAATTTGACCTTGACATTCGGCACAGGGGCCGCACGGGAGTGGGGTAGAATGAAAATACAGATGATGATAAACACCCATGTGAAGTTTCAAGGTAATGGGCAAAGCAGTTGCAGAGATATAGTATAACAAACAACTTTAACCACAAAACTTAACCAAAAAACTTAACCAAAAATTTTAACCAAAAAACTGAACCAAAAATTTTAACCGGACACACGTACACAAGCGCAGGGGCCACACGGGAGGGGGGTGGAATAAAAATATAGATGATGATAAACACCCATGTGAAGTTTCAAGGTAATGGGCAAAGCAGTTGCAGAGATATAGTATAACGAAAAACTTTAACCAAAAAACTTAAACAAAAACTTTAAACTTTAACCAAAAAACTAAACCAAAAACTTTAACCAAACTAGATAGCCACGGCCTGCATGTCGCGCCTTGTGGCGAGGCATGGACACTAAAAAAAAAGATATACTATAACGAAAAACTTAACCAAAAAACTTAACCAAAAACTTTAACCAAAAAACTTAACCAAAAACTTCAAAGTAATTTGACCTTGACATTGGGCACAGGGGCCGCACGGGAGTGGGGTAGAATGAAAATACAGATGATGATAAACACCCATGTGAAGTTTCAAGGTAATGGGCAAAGCAGTTGCAGAGATATAGTATAACGAAAAACTTTAACCAAAAAACTTAACTAAAAACTTCAAAGTAATTTGACCTTGACATTG
Organism: Conchocele bisecta; assembly: GCA_029237695.1. Classification (NCBI taxonomy): domain Eukaryota; kingdom Metazoa; phylum Mollusca; class Bivalvia; order Lucinida; family Thyasiridae; genus Conchocele; species Conchocele bisecta. The sequence continues at coordinate 96,306,712 of CM055265.1, read as the reverse complement.
GGCACAGGGGCCGCACGGGAGGGGGGTAGAATGAAAATATAGATGATGATCAACACCCATGTGAAGTTTCAAGGTAATGGGCAAAGCAGTTGCAGAGATATAGTATAACGAAAAACTTTAACCAAAAAACTTAACCAAACTAGATGGCCGCGGCCTGCATGTCGCGCCTTGTGGCGAGGCATGGACACTAAAAAAAAGGATATAGTATAACGAAAAACTTAACCAAAAAACTTAACCAAAAACTTTAACCAAAAAACTTAACCAAAAAACTTAACCAAAAACTTTAACCAAAAAACTTAACCAAAAACTTCAAAGTAATTAGACCTTGACATTGGGCACAGGGGCCGCACGGTAGGGGGGTAGAATGAAAATATAGATGATGATAAACACCCATGTGAAGTTTCAAGGTAATGGGCAAAGCAGTTGCAGAGATATAGTATAACAAAAAACTTTAACCACAAAACTTAACCAAAATTTTAACCAAAAAACTTAACCAAAAACTTTAACCGGACACACGTACACAAGCGCAGGGGCCACACGGGAGGGGGGTGGAATGAAAATATAGATGATGATAAACACCCATGTGAAGTTTCAAGGTAATGGGCAAAGCAGTTGCAGAGATATAGTATAACGAAAAACTTTAACCAAAAAACTTAACCAAAAACTTTAAACTTTAACCAAAAAACTAAACCAAAAACTTTAACCAAACTAGATAGCCACGGCCTGCATGTGGCGAGGCATGGACACTAAAAAAAAAGATATACTATAACGAAAAACTTAACCCAAAAACTTAACCAAAAACTTTAACCAAAAAACTTTACCAAAAACTTCAAAGTAATTAGACCTTGACATTGGGCACAGGGGCCGCACGGGATGGGGGTAGAATGAAAATATAGATGATGATAAACACCCATGTGAAGTTTCAAGGTAATGGGCAAAGCAGTTGCAGAGATATAGTATAACAAAAAACTTTAACCACAAAACTTAACCAAAAAACTTAACCAAAAATTTTAACCAAAAAACTTAACCAAAAACTTTAACCGGACACACGTACACAAGCACAGGGGCCACACGAGAGGGGGGTGGAATGAAAATATAGATGATGATAAACACCCATGTGAAGTTTCAAGGTAATGGGCAAAGCAGTTGCAGAGATATAGTATAACGAAAATTTTTAACCAAAAAACTTAACCAAAAAACTTAACCAAAAACTTTAACCAAAAAACTTAACCAAAAACTTAACCAAAAAACTTAACCAAAAACTTTAACCAAAAAACGTAACCAAAAAACTTAACCAAAAACTTTAACCAAAAAACTTAACCAAAAAACTTAACCAAAAACTTTTAACCAAAAAACTTAACCAAAAACTTCAAAGTAATTTGACCTTGACATAGGGGCGCATGGGAGGGGAGTAGAATGAAAATATAGATGATGATAAACACCCATGTGAAGTTTCAAGGTAATGGGCAAAGCAGTTGCAGAGATATAGTATAACGAAAAACTTTAACCAAAAAACTTAACCAAAAAACTTAACCAAAAACTTTAACCAAAATACTTAACCAAAAAACTTAACCAAAGAACTTAACCAAAGAACTTAACCAAAAAACTTAACCAAAAACTTCAAAGTAATATGACCTTGACATTGGGCACAGGGGCCGCACGGGAAGGGGGTAGAATGAAAATATAGATGATGATAAACACCCATGTGAAGTTTCAAGGTAATGGGAAAAGCAGTTGCAGAGATATAGTATAACGAAAAACGTTAACCCAAAAACGTTAACCAAAAACTTTAACCAAAATACTTAACCAAAAAACTTTGACCAAAAAACTTAACCAAAAACTTCAAAGTAATTTGACCTTGACATTGGGCACAGGGGCCGCACGGGAGGGGGGTAGAATGAAAATATAGATGATGATGATAAACACCCATGTGAAGTTTCAAGGTAATGGGCAAAAAACTTAACCAAAAAACTTAACCAAAAACTTTAACCAAAAAACTTAACCAAAAAACTTAACCAAAAACTTTTAACCAAAAAACTTAACCAAAAACTTCAAAGTAATTTGACCTTGACATTGGGCACAGGGGCGCATGGGAGGGGAGTAGAATGAAAATACAGATGATGATAAACACCCATGTGAAGTTTCAAGGTAATGGGCAAAGCAGTTGCAGAGATATAGTATAACGAAAAACTTTAACCAAAAAACTTAACCAAAAAACTTAACCAAAAACTTTAACCAAAATACTTAACCAAAAAACTTAACCAAAAACTTTACATAAAAAACTTAACCAAAAACTTCAAAGTAATTTGACCTTGACATTGGGCACAGCTAGGGGTCGCACGGGAGGGGGGTAGAATGAAAATATAGATGATGATAAACACCCATGTGAAGTTTCAATGTAATGGGCAAAGCAGCTGCAGAGATATAGTATAACGAAAAACTTTAACCAAAAAACTTAACCAAAAACTTTAACCAAAAAACTTAACCAAAAAACTTAACCAAAAACTTAAAAGTAATTTGACCTTGACATTGGGCACAGGGGCCGCACGGAAGGGGGGTAGAATTAAAATATAGATGATGATAAACACCCATGTGAAGTTTCAAGGTACAGTGCGACCCCGTTAGTACACGCTTCACTATAACACGATTTCGGTTAGTACACGGTTATGCCTTGGCTCCCGAATTTTTTTCCTATTTGTATATCAAAATCGTGTTAAATTCGTTACACGACTATTGTCAGAAATCGTGTTAAATTTGCGATTCTTTCCCAAATTAGACCCAAAATGGACGATTTTTTTTTTTTATGGACGCATAGCCTCCTTTTATCTCACCGATGTGAATGTGCAGCTGATCACGTTTGCACATTTCATAAATTAATCCGAGCAAACTGGGAATAAGATCAGTAAGACCAGTAACAAAGCAGTGCTAATTGTTATGTGCTCGATTTCATTTTTCCGGCATGCGTTCGCGCTCACCATTGGTGGAATATTAATTAGGTGTAAAGGCTGACCAATCGGAGATCGCGTATCAGTCGTGCAGAATTAACTCGACCCAGATTAACTAAAGTGTTACAGCACTGCCCACGCCCCCGGCGCATGTACACAAATGTGTACCTGACAACTGGCCTTGTTTCGCTATGTCATAATTGAGCCAGTGCACGAGATAATCAACTTTATTATATAACTGAGATTTTCACCGAGAATGATTTGACTTTTTTTCTGCAAATATATCGGAAAGTTGATAACTATTTTCAGAGCAAATGCGTAATAATTACTAATTTAATATTCGTCAAAATTCGATATCGTTTACAGAAAATGTACACTATTATCAGATTCATCTTCGTCGAAAATCTCACGTGATAAGCCTGATTACCTCATGAACTGGCGCAATATTATAACACGTCGGGCAAAACAACGTCTATACAGGTCTGTACTCAAACCCACAGGTGGAATAGTCGGACGTGTGACACAAAGAAAAGAAAATTACAAAAATATCCATTACCCCACCCACTTGATCTCGTTCTATTATTAACGTCATGTACAGTACGATACCAGGTGGGTGGGATAATGGGATTTTTTTAATAGGCATTTATTTTGGTGTCATAGGTCCCGAGTCTTCCACCTGTGTGCTCACCAGATGAACACAGATTGCAACGCACGAGCCTGTCCGTGATGTTGCAGCTGATGGAACAGGATATCGGTCATTGGGTCATTGCGTCATTGCGTCATCATTACTACACTTTTTTCTACACGCATTTACAATAATGGATTGCACGGACCTGCGTAGATCTACATTCTACATGAAATTGATGAATAAATGAAACATGACGTTAACAATTCTTGGATTCAATATATTTATTACATGCGAAGATAACAGTGAAAACTTATGGCATATTACAGGCATTGGCGACGTCGTTCATTCGCAGTCACAGTGTACAGTGTACATGTATTTTTTGTTGACATTATGATGCGTCTTGGGCGAGAACGGATATAGCACGGTTCGGATAAGCAACACGGAAGGTTGTATGTCGCCGGACTTCCGTGTACTAACGGGGTCGCACTGTAATGGGCAAAGCAGTTGCAGAGATATAGTATAACGAAAAATTTTAACCAAAAACTTAACCAAAAACTTAACCAAAAAACTTAACCAAAAACTTAAAAGTAATTTGACCTTGACATTGGGCACAGGGGCCGCACGGAAGGGGGGTAGAATGAAAATATAGATGATGATAAACACCCATGTGAAGTTTCAAGGTAATGGGCAAAGCAGTTGCAGAGATATAGTATAACGATAAATTTTAACCAAAAAACTTAACCAAAAACTTTAACCAAAAAACTTAACCAAAAACTTCAAAGTAATTTGACCTTGACATTGGGCACAGGGGCCGCACGGGAGGGGGGTAGAATGAAAATATAGATGATGATAAACACCCATGTGAAGTTTCAAGGTTAACCAAAAAACTTAACCAAAAAACTTAACCAAAAACTTTAACCAAAGAACTTAACCAAAAACTTTAACCAAAAAACTTAACCAAAAAACTTAACCAAAAACTTTAACCAAAAACTTTAACCAAAAAACTTAACCAAACAACTTAACCAAACAACTGAACCAAACAACTTAGCCAAAAACTTTAACCGGACACACGTACGTACGCCAAAGTGCCGACTATATCGCGCTTTCCGCAAGCGGGCGTGACAAATATACTGTTACCACTCAGTTGAACCGTGTCGTCTCGATGGTTCACTCATTTGAATCGTCGCGTCAGCATGTTTCGATTGAGTGGTAATAGCGTACACTTTAACTTACAATAATTGAGCCCGGATATGGAATTACCACCCTTATCGCATCGTTGTATTTCGCCGATATTGATTTCGAAAATCAGTCATATTTTCCTTCAATGATGTCGAAAATTGATAAATATTTCAGAGCTCATGCGGAATTGAACATACGATGCTCTTGGTTGGGATAGGCTGGTTGTCATCTTTTGTAGGGACCTTTGTCACATCGTGGCAGATTATCTTACGCTTAACAATCATGTTGATCCATCTGTTCTTGTTACTGTATCAGTGCAAAGTGGTGCCATTTATTAAAACGTTTTGTTGCTGCACTTACTATGGACTGTACTGGCTATAGTAATTTGCATCTTAATAGGCATCCATTTATCTCTGCTGCAAACACTGACTGAACAAATGATTTGCTGATGATATGTGTATCACACAAGTGGAACAATAGTACATTCCTCTAGTTAATTACATGTTATTTTTATGAAGATGTGTATGTAATGCATAAAAAACAAATGCTAAGCCTTACTGGATTCTTCCTGTTTCTATACAGCTCCTTCCCCTCTCCACATACAAAATATGTCGAGTGTTATACAGTTTCCCATAACACCATTTACTACAATTACTCTATTTGAAATATTTAAAGGAGAATATACTAAAACACTGTTTACCACCCATTTCAGTTGGGCTCGCAGCTCAGTACTTTCAGTACTTTGATTACTACACTACAAGCCACCAGTATAGTCTTATGGAGTGATTGTCAATTACCAATATCCAAATTACAAAATGTCAGTGTATGTCCTTTTATTATTAAATTCGCAATGTGCACCATAAAACTACAAAATGTGTTGACCCCGATTGTGTAGCACATGTATACCAGATTACTGGGTGCACTATTTCTATACTGGACAATAGTCCACCCAGTCTGGTTTGTCACGTTTATTCTTAATTAACAGGCTTGTAATCATGACACCCAACTGCCATTGACAGCCCCGTATTTCTTTGATAGAGAGATGCAGACAGGTGACACAGTTGTTCAGTTTTCAGGGTTGTTTTAATGCTGAAATAACGTTTTGTCACTTGAAATGTTGTCCGGATTAGAGGGGTAGTAAACATTGTGTTTATATAGCGGAGAATTCGGGACTTGATCGTCTGTTTGGCAAGAATTCCAGTTTAGAGAGGGTTAATTTTAGAGGGGTTCCACTGTACATAACTTTAAAATTCAAATTGCAGCATTATGTTTCATTTCTATTGTGCTGGCGGCCATCTTGCATTTGGTGGCCGTATTGGATTTGGAAAAATTCCACCCTATTTGTTTTTAAACCTCTGTAACATAACAAGCCAAAATAAGTGAGTTTGCTTTTAACAAACATTTGACACAAAATTTACATTCTGGTTTACACTATAGTCCCTTTTCTCATGGATTATTGCCTCTTACACTAAAGACGGGAGAGATTTATGAACGGAACATATTCAATTATTAAACACAATTAACAGTAACTTTAACCTCTGTGTTACAACTTCAAACAAATAAATTGAACAATGGTTTTGTTTATTTTCACCACGGAGAACAGGTGTGATACAGGATTGCTAACTTACATTGAAAAGTGACAAAGTACACAATTTGAACGGCAATTTGATTCCTATAGTAGCAGACAAAAAGTTGTCTACCACCAAAAACCAGAAATCAGTAACACTGCTGCATGATATACCCGGAAAAAAAACGTGAATTTCCAAATCATTTGATCTTGAGCACAGAGGCCACATGGGTGATGATGACCAATAAGTATATGCAATTTCAAACCAATCTGATTTAAGGTAACAGAGATAGCAGGTAGACAAAAACTTTACTGTGAATCTTGGCAGACAAACGGAGGGAGAGGGTGGCGACTATAAGGTTCGACCATGCCCAGCCGTGGGTAAACGTTTGCCGTGCATGAGGGCATGAGGGCATGAGGGCATGAGGGAACTGTTTGAAACCCAAGGCCGTAGGCCGCGGATTCAAACAGTTCCCGAGTGCCACAGCAAACGCTTACCCACTGCTGGACATGGTCGAACGTTATTGTTCCATCGGAAATATCATACCATTTGAGCATATATGCAGTACTTTCGGTACTTTGATAATCTGCTCCATTCAAACAGCCGATTTACACATACATATTCCAGGGCCGCAGTACACATCGTGTGATGCAGCCGCATCAATTTCAAAATTGCAGTTCGACCATTGTGAACTGGTATGGTGACATAATGGCGCATTCCAGTAAGCATTGTCTACAGCCATGGTTGAACAGCACGTGCTGTACGTTTGAACATGGCCGTGAGCGATGTCGAAACAACGGCAGTCATGTAACAATATACATGTACATGTACAGTACGCTCAGAGCGATTTTTGCCTTTCCCACTCTGACACCGTGGGAGGAATTTTCTTAGAGTGGGAAATCTCGGTGGGAGTTATGTGCCTCCCCACGGTAGCCTTATGTTTTTACCTGTATTACCACCGCGGACAGGGTGCAAGCAGGGCAAACTTCCAATAGTCATAAAACGACCACGGTGTTCCCCCGTGATACGACCCCGTGTTCCACCGGGTCGCCGGGCTGGAAAATAAGTTTTGCTCTAACCCAAAGTTTCTGCTTGTACCTTGGGGCGACTATCACTGCGTTACAGACAGAAAATTCGGATTAGTTTTTCTCATGCATGTAGAACGCAATTCCAACACGCATGAAAGATCGCGAAGCAAAAACGCGAGATTGAATATGATAGAATTTCGCGTTTTCGTCTCCAAAGCTCGAAAACGCGAGGTATAGGACACGTAAACATTGTCTTAGGAGACGATTCTGATGTGCTGCAAAAACATGTTTTTATTAATTAATAGAACAAATGTGGACAAACATCAATATTTCTTGACAACAAAAACATAATGTGACAAAACATGATAATCGTCTTGGGAGACGATTCTATTTCGATACGTGTTATTGGTTACTGCATCGCATCGTCGACATATATATACACAAGATCGCGAAGACGGGAGACCAAATCGCGAGGCGAAAATGTGAGATTCTATTGTATTCATTCTCGCGCTTTCGCCTGGCTATCTCGCGCTTTCGAGACCGCGATGTCGCGTTTTCGCCTCGGCCTTTTCATGATGTCGCCTTCCGCTTTTGAAGACGATTCTCATAGTTTGTCAAAATGTTTTTGTAAAGAAATACCAATGTATTCAGGTTTTCTTTTCACATTTGTCCGATGTCTTAATAAAACATGTTTTGGCAACACATGAGAATCGTCTCCTTAGACGATTCTAATATTTTGTAAAAAAAAATGGTTGTCACATGTGTTTGATTTCTTCGACCGTGCAAACAATTGACACATTCAGAAATCAACAATTTAATTTTAGTTTCTCGAGTTGGGTTTCATATGGTGGCGAGGAAATACAATCGATTAAACACCGTGAAAATCATGTTGGAACGTAAATGTCAATTGTCACGTAGGCCATTTCAGTTTACCGCCGTTATGTCAGCTGTTATTCTAAGTACGTATGGTCGCTCGTTAGGAGCATTTCTTTCTTTCGTTTATAAGGGATGGGTTGTGACCTAGGGCTTAGAACACCCGACTTCCAATCTGGACGTTGTGGGTTCAAACATCGCCTTAGGTATCAAACATACCTTCATAGTATTTCCATCCCACTGGTCTGTCGGGTGAGACTTTAAACTGTGGTCCCCGTCTCTATATGACCTTAGCTGTTGCTGTCTGCATTCAATTTCAAAAGAGTAACGGAATCTTTATGTATGGTGGTCGAGGCAAAAACCGGCGATGTGATACATTAAACAATAAAACAAATCAAAATATTTGTTTTTCCTCAATAAACATGTATTGGCAGCACATCAAAATAGTCTAAGACAAGTGTCGTGTTTTGTCGAACCATGTTGTTTTGTCAAAAATCTTGATGTTTGTCCACATTTGTTCAATTTCTTAACAAGAAACGAGGCAAAGCCACGAAGGCCAGGTTTTTTCCAAGCATAGACACTTGTATAACATAATTATACCCACTTTTTGTAGACTAGATGGCTGTGGCCTGCATGTCGCGCCTTGGGGTGAGGCATGGACACTAAAAAAAGAGATATAGTAGTTGGAAAAACTTTAACCAAAAACCTTTAACCGGACACACGGACGTACGGACGGACAGACGTATGCGAAAATGCCGACTATATCACGCTTTCCGCAAGCGGGCGCGACAATGATGATAAACACCCAAGTGAAGTATCAAGGTAATGGGTGAAGCAGTTGCAGAGATATAGTACACAAAAAAGTTTAAGAAAAAAATTCAAAGTAATTTGACCACGAAAACTTAACATTGTAAACACGAAAAGTTAACATTGAAAATGACTGCGCGGAAAAAATGGGTCAAGTTCAAAACAAGAAACGAGGCAAAGCCACGAAGGCCAGGTTTTTTCCAAGCATAGACACTTGGATAACATAATTATACCCACTTTTTGTAGACTTTTTGTAGACTAGATGGCCGTGTGACCTGCATGTCGCGCCTTGGGACGAGGCATGGACACTAAAAAAATAGATATAGATTAACCGGACACGGACTTATGGATGGAAGGACGGACGTATGCCAAAATGCATAAAATGCGCTTTCCGCATGGACGGACGGACGGACGCCAAAATGCCGACGATATCGCGCTTTCCGCAAGCGGGTGCGACAATGATGATAAACACCCATGTGAAGTATCAAGGTAATGGGTGAAGCAGTTGCAGAGATATAGTACACTAAAAAACTTTAACAAAAAAATTCAAAGTAATTTGACCTTGACATTGTGCACAGGGGCCGCACGGTTGGGGGTTAGAATGAAAATATGGATGATGATAAACACCCATGTGAAGTTTCAAGGTAATGGGCGAAGCTGTTGCAGAGATATAGTATAACGAAAAAGTTTTAACCAAAAAACTTTAACCAGACGTACGTTAAAAAGTTAACGTTGAAAATGGCTAAGTCAATTACGTAGAAATAATAGGTGAAGGTAAAAAAATGGTCACATGTTGGATAGTTGTATGTGGTAGGCACCGCTTGGTTATGAAGCTGTGAAAGTTTGGTGGTCCTAGGTGGTACAGTACCAAAGAAATGGACTTAAACACGAAAACGTAACATTGTAAACGCGAAAACTTAACATTGAAAATGGCTAAGTCGACTGCGCGGAAAAACTGGGTCAAGTTAAAAAAAAAGTAACATGTTGGATAGTGATATGTGGTGGGACCCTTGATTATGAAGCTGTGAAAGTTTGGTGGTCCTAGGTGGTACAGTACCAAAGAAATGGACTTAAACACGAAAACTTAACATTGTAAACGCGAAAACTTAACATTGAAAATGGCTAAGTCGACTACGCGGAAAAAATGGGTCAAGTTAAAAAAAAGTAACATGTTGGATAGTGATATGTGGTGGGCACCCCTTGATTATGAAGCTGTGAAAGTTTGGTGGTCCTAGGTGGTACGAGTACCAAAGAAATGGACTTAAACACGAAAAAACTTAACATTGTAAACGCGAAAACTTAACATTGAAAATGGCTAAGTCGACTACGCGGAAAAAATGGGTCAAGTTAAAAAAAAAGTAACATGTTGGATAGTGATATGTGGTGGGCACCCCTTGATTATGAAGCTGTGAAAGTTTGGTGGTCCTAGGTGGTACAGTAACAAAGAAATGGACTCAAATACGAAAACTTAACATTGATTGTGGATGCCGCCCACCCGCCCGCCCGGCTTTCGCCAATCCAATAGCCTGGATTTTTTTTAAAAAAACCTGGCTAAAAAGGTAACATGTTGGATAGTGATATGTGGTGGGCACCCCTTGGTTATGAAGCTGTGAAAGTTTGTTGGTCCTATGAGGTACAGTAACAAAGAAATGGACTCAAACTTAACATTGATTGTGGACGCCGCCCGACGCCCACCGCCCACCCGCCCGCCCGCCTGCCCGCCCGCCCGTCCGGCTTTCGCGAATCCAATAGCCTGGTTTTTTAAAAAAAACCTGGCTAATAAAAACATGTGTTGGCAGCACATGACTCAAATGAGAATCGTCGTCTCCTTAGACGATTTGCACGTGCCCTGTTAGGGACGTGTTACAATTTTGCGTTTTCGCGATCTTGCACACAGGTCGAGAGGTGAAAAGAAAATGCAACATATTCTACTTGACAGTAATGTGCTGCTGCATATGAGAATCGTCTCTTAGACGATTTTCAAGTTTTGTCAAAATATGTTTTTGTAGGATTTTTTTTTGTTTTTTGTAGATTAGTTTTCATGTTTTAAATTTCTTGATAAAAAATATTTTGACAGCACACGAGAATCGTCTCCCAAGAGATATATTGATAGAAGAAATAGTGATGCTTTTATATTCGTTTTTTGGTAGCAGATGAGAATCGTCTCGATTAGTACGTGTCGTGTTTGGGACATGTTACAATCTCGTGTTTTCAATACTGCAATGTGCATATGCTAATCGTCTCCTAAGATGATTCTCAAGTTTTGTCAAAACATGTTCTTGTAGGAAATTTAAATATATTTTTTTCATATTTTTAATTTCTTAATAAAACTATTTTGGCAGCACACGAGAATCGTCTACTAAGACTAAATATTAATGCTTTTATATTTGTTTTATTCCTTAATAAAATAGGTTTGGTAGCAGATAAGAATCCTCTCAATTTCTGTGAAATATGTGTTGGTGTGTTTTAAGTATTAGTTGGAATACATATGATTCAACAAATCGGTGTCACGGTTTCAAACATAAATTCGAAACACGAATACATGTATTTGTGTTGTTGGTATCGGGTTCCATATGGTGGACGGGAAATGCGATCGATTACAACATGAAAATCTTGGAAGAAAATGTCAATTGTCACGTAGGCCGTTTACCTTTTCCCGCCGTTATGTCAGCTGTTATTCTAAATATGTATGGTCACTCGATTTCCGTCGTCATTTCTACGCCGAGTAGAAACGATTATTTAAATTATGTTACCTCGTTGTGAAAGAACGAACATTATTCCTCAAAATATTCGGTCCTTTGTAACGTACCTTTGCCTGTCGACGGGACGAAATTAAATCTGTAATGTTAAGTTTTAATTTTACGTTTTCAAAGTACAAAATTGCACTCTTTGCTAACCGTATGATCTGTAAGCTGGCAGTGTGACACGCTGTTTGTTAACACGGTGGGTCACGGAGGGACAAATTGCCAGCAATTCGGCCATATATGCTCTCCTCGCTGCCCGTATTACCTGTATATTGGCACGGTGATGCGCCGTGGGTTAACACGGGGGAACACGGTGTGCGGCAGATTCGGTCTTAGAAATGTTCCCACGGTGGAGATTTTGCCTCTCCACCGCGCCGAGTGGGATTTCCACCGGACACGGTGGGAGGAATTTTTACGTCCACTCTCCATCTGATCACGGGGTCGGGTGGACGAAGGCAAAAATCGCACTGAGCGTACTGTACCTACACCTATCAAAAATATTTTGTGGTACATAAAAATGATGTGATACATTATGCGAGACATTTCTGAATTACGGCCCAGTGTGTGATGTATACCTTTATCCTGGTTGCCGCACGGAGTAAATGTACACACTTCCAGGTGCTCATTCAGCTGTGACTGGCGGAACATCCCACAGCTATTGGCCGCGTTCGGACAAGGCATTGGTCGAAAGTCACACACACTCTCATGGCTGTCTCTGATCCCTGAATATCAAAGTACTTAACCATTACTACACTGAATTAAATTGTGTCGTCTGCTGGAAATATTTTAATTTCAATATTTCTCGACAAAAACCTGTTTGACAGTGCATGAGAATCATCTCCACTAGAAGCGATTCTCATGTGCTGTCAAAACCGGTTTTAATTAAGAATGAAGGCAAAAATTAAATAGAAAAATTGTTTGTAAAACAAAATGCCACCGCTGTTGAGCATTCATGAATACAACAGCAATCATTGAGTGATTGGAGAGAAATATTTTTAGAGTCGAAAAAGGGGCATAACTGTGGATGGATCGGTGGGTTACTCACTCCTGCCCTTGATGGTTTGGATGTATACCGAGTATAAAGAGAATTGGCCAAAAACTGTAGAAGTATTTTGCCGGACAAGGAAAAAAAATTTTTTTCAGAGTTGAACTAGACAGTATGTTTGTAAAACATGGATATGCCCCCCATGGCATACTCGAGTCTAACTAGAGATTGTATGTAAAAAAGACAACTTTAAATATACACAAATTTCTAAGTCATTTGAGAAAGTCTTACAGACTGTTTGGCTAAGTGTTTAAGCACCATATTGACGGTCACAAAGGTCAAGGTCATGCCATTGGTGGTCTGATTGCATCACACATTTTCAGATGAATGAACTGTCCAAATATTAAACCAATCCTTCAAGAATTATTGAAGATATTACATGATGGAGAAACTCTTGGAAACTTTTTGACGTAACAAAATGGCTACGTGTTTCAGCGATATTTCGAAGGTGACAAAGGTCAAAGTCGAGTTAATGGTGGCGCGAGTGTGTGACAATTGTTCAGGTGATTCAAGTGTCCAAGTATTGACGCAATCCTTCGCGTAGAGAAACTCTTACAAACTTATCGAAGTACCAAAATAGCTAAGTGTTTAAGCAACATTTCGAAGGTGACAAAGGTCAAGGTCATGTTTAAATGGTGTGACAAATGTTCCGGTGATTAAAGTGTGCACATATTGAAGCAATCCTTCGCGTAATATTGAAGATATTACATGTTGGAAAAACTCTTACAAACTTTTCGACGCAAGAAAATGGCTAAGTCTTTCAGCGACATTTTGAAGGTGAAAAAGGTCAAGGTCAAGGTCATGTTAATGGTGGCGCGAGCATGTGACAAATGTTCAGGTGATTCAAGTGTCCAAGTATTGAATCAATCCTTCACTTAATATTGAAGATATTACATGTTGGGAGAAACTCTTACAAACTTTTTGACGTAAATATACATGGATGGAGGGACGGACGTACGTACAATGGACATACGGAACCTCAAGAGCAACACAAAATGCCCCCCTTGCTATCACATAGGGGGGATAAAAAGGGGCATAACTGTGGGTGGATCGGTGGGACAACAAAATATTTATATTACGCACTCCTGCACTTGATGGTTCGGATGTATACAGAGTATGAAGAGAATCAGCCAAAAACTGTAGAAGTAGTTCGCCAGACAAGGAAAAAATTATTTCCAGAGTAAACAAAAAGGGGCATAACTGCGGATGGATCGGTGGGATAGTGAAAATGTTTACGTCACGCACTCCTGCACTTGATGGCTAGGATGTATACCAAGTACCGGTGTCACAGAATATTCTCCCCCCCCCCCGAGGGGGGGGGGAAATATTCGCCGAATATTTTCCCCTCCACACGAATATTCTCCCCCCCCCCCCCCAACCCCACCCCCCCACCTCCATTCATTGTAAAATCGGGTGGGGGGATAATATTCGGCGAATAATTTGCCCCCCGCCCTCGGTCAGCCAAACCATGTCTGATATGAGTCTGATGTACAGTACACTCAGAGTGGTTTGTCCCTTTTCCCACTCGACCCCGTGATCGGATGGAGAGTGGGCATAAACATTCCTCCCACCGTGTCGGGTGGAAATCCCACCCGTCACGGTGGAGAGGCAAAAATCACCACCGTGGGAATATTTTAAAGACCGAACCTGCTGCACACCGCGTTCCCCCGTGACCCACCGTATTAGCCCACGGCGCACCACGGCGCATCACCGTGCCAGCGTACAGGTAATGTGGTCAGAGAGGAGTGCATATATGGCTGACAAAACTTTGAAAATCGTCTCATACAGTACAGGCACCGCGAAACCCAACCCGCGTATTTTTTTATTTGCCGAGTTGTTCGGCCTCGCGGAATTTCATACACTTTGCTGCAATTTCTTTAAGGTCACATATCGTCACGCGAATCGGCGTAATATCTCCAAAAATGTGTATGGAAGTAAAGGAACATATCTTATGTATCGTAACATCGGCCTATACACATGTATTACATTGCCGACGTCACGTTTATATATATATATATTATATTTTTCCAATCGAAATTTAAATACGGTCATAAGTATTCATTTCCAATAGATCGGTAAATGGAAATTGCGATTATTACCTTAGAGGTAATTAGAAATCGTATGGGTCCCGTTAGTTTTCGTTGATTTTATAACCGACGACTTCCGTTTCGGCCTTCAACCAACTCGTCCGTCAGCCAACTCATAATAATACACAATAGCGACATGTCCAATGTTCATCAGTTGACAGTCGACAGGTTGCGGCATGTCCGTATGTAGCCGGGTGGAATAAGTTGTGCACTCGAAATCTCGCGATCACGCTTCACGATCGCAACCTATGCGAGAAACCGCGAACACACGAGGTTGTCACATGTCCCTAACAGAACACGTACACATTGTTTTAGGAGACGATTCTTATGTGCAGCCAAAACATGTTTGTATTAAGAAATAGAACAAATGCGGACAAACATCAGTAGTTCTCGACAACAAAAACATAATAAATGTCTTACGAGACGATTCTAATGTACTGCCAATAAATGTTTATTGAAAAGAAAACATATTTCGATACGTATTATTGGTTGCTGTATCGCATCGTCGACCTATACACAAAATCGCGAAAACGCGAGACCAAATCGCGAGACTGCAAAATCGCGAGGCGAAAACCTGATATATATTCTATTGTATTCAATATCGCGTTTTCGCCTCGTGATCGCGCGTTTTTGTGAATGCGATGAGTTCCGTTTTCAAACGCATAAAGAAATATTCCGCCGTGCCCACCTATCCCAAACTAGCACATTTGCGACATTTGCGACATATCATTTTCTGTCTAGCTGCACACCTGATGGTGTTTACAATCATCTGTTGGTAATCCAGTTTCACGTGCAAAGTGTGACCTGGTGACCGACATTTAGAATTCGGCAGAATTCGCACGTGCATATGATGATGTATGACGTGATCGGACAAAACCGGGCTTATTGCATATGTGACTAGCGAAGACGAACACGTGTTCACCATCAGTAGATCGTAACATGTCCCTAACAGGACAGGTAAATCGTTTTAGGAGACGATTCTCATATGCTACCAAAATATGTTTATTAGAAAAAATAATATTATTTTTTTGACAAAACATGAGAATTGCCTCCTAAAACACGAGAATTATAATGGTGTTCTGTTAGTGTCGTGTAACTCGCATTTACTCGATCTCGACTTCTACACGAGATCGCGAAAACCCTTTCATATGTATCTGACATATTCCCCAATATCCACATTTCTTCTATTTCTTAATTAAAATAATGTTTTACAGCACATGATTATCGTTTCCTAAGGCGATTTTTGATACTACAGTGTCCTGTTAGGGCCAGTTACATTCTCGCGTTTTCGCGATGTCGATCCATGCGCCAGATCGCGAAAACGCAAAGTGAGATCGCGAGGTGAAAATGGGACATTATATTATATTCAGTCGTGCGTTTTCGCGCTCTCGCCTCGCGTTGGAATTGCGTTTTACTTGCATGCATGCGCAAAGCGAAATTTCAAGACGTATCCGTTTTACACACCATGAGCAAACCCTGTATTTACAAAAGTTTCAGCGGAAGGCGATTTCGCGATGCCAAAGTGCGAGATGATTCTCATGTGTTTAGGAGACGATTCTCTTGTTTTGTTCTTGTTAAGAAATATGTTTGTTTGAAAGGAAAAATGTATATATTTATAAAAAAAAAACGAATAAAAAAACACAAACGTAAGTCAGAATAAGTGTAAATGTTTGGGTACTACGCTATGACTGTACAGGTAAGCCAGCCTGGCGTCCCGGTGGAATGCGGGGTCGTATCACGGGGGAACACCGTGGCCGTTTTATGGCTATTGGAAGTTCGTCCAGCTTGGTCTCCGTCCGCGGTGGTAATACAGGTAAAATATATGGTCACACCGTGGGAGGCACATAACTCCCACCGTGATTTTCCCACTCTGAGAAAATTCCTCCCACCGTGAGAGAGTGGAAAAGGGACAAAGCACTCTGAGTGTACTGTAGGGGGGGGGGGGGAGGGGATAATATTCGGCGAATAATTTGCCTCCCCCCACTCCCAGTCAGCCAAACCTTCTGTGATATGAGTGTTGTGTAGAGAAGACGTGGGGAGGATAATATTTGGCGAATTAATTTGACCACCCGCCCCCCCCCCCCTTCCGGTCAGCCAAACCTGTTCTGTGATATGAGATGTGGTGTAGAGGAGAGGTGGGGGGGGGTGGGGGGGATAATATTCGGCGAATAATTTGCCCCCCCCCGCCCCCCCTGGTCAGCCAAACCGTCTGTAATATGAGTGTGGTGTAGCGGAGAGGTGGGGGGGGGGGGATAATATTCGGCGAATAATTTACCCCCCGCCCCCCAGTCAGCCAAACCCTCTGTGATATGATTGTTGTGTAGAGGAGAGGTAGGGGGGGGGATAATATTTGGCAAATAATTTGCCCCCGCCCCCCAGTCAGCCAAACCGTCTGTGATATGAGTGTTATGTAGATTATTCGCCGAATATTATCCCCCACCCTCTCCTCTACATCACACTCATATCACAGACGGTTTGGCTGACTGGGGGGCGGGGGGGAAATTATTCGCCGAATATTATCCCCCCACCCTCTCCTCTACATCACACTCATATCACAGACGGTTTGGCTGACTGGGGGGCGTGGGGCAAATTATTTGCCGAATATTATCCCCCCCACCTCTCCTCTACTCAACACTCATATCACAGAGGGTTTGGCTGACTGGGGGGCGGGGGGCAAATTATTCGCCGAATATTATCCCCCCCACCCTCTCCTCTACATCACACTCATATCACAGACGGTTTGGCTAACTGGGGGGCGGGGGGGCAATTATTCGCCAAATATTATCCCCCCACCCTCTCCTCTACATCACACTCATATCACAGACGGTTTGGCTGACTGGGGGGCGGGGGGCAAATTATTCGCCGAATATTATCCCCCCCACCTCTCCTCTACATCACACTCATATCACAGAGGGTTTGGCTGACTGGGCGACGGGGGGCAAAATATTCCCGAATATTATCCCCCCCCCCTCTCCTCTACATCACTCATATCACAGAGGGTTTGGCTGACTGGGCGACTGGGCGGACAGGGTGGCAAAATATTGGCCAAATATCCCCCCCCCCCATCCCCCCCCCCCCCTCTCCTATACATCACACACATATCACAGAGGGTTTGGCGGAGGGCAAATTATTTGGCGAATATTATCCCCCCCACCTCTCCTCTACATAACACTCATATCACAGACGGTTTGGCTGACTGGGGGGCGGGGGGCAAATCGCCGATATTATCCCCCCTCATCTCCTCACATCACACTCATATCACAGACGGTTTGGCTAACTGGGGGGCAGGGGGGGGCAATTATTCGCCAAATATTATCCCCCCACCACTCTCCTCTACATCACATCATATCCACAGACGGTTTGGGCTGAGCGGGGGGGCGGGGGGCAAATTATTCGCCCCCGAATATTATCACCCCCACCTTCCTATACATCACACTCATATCACAGAGGGTTTGGCTGATTTGGGTGACGGGGGGCAAATATTCCCGAATATTATCCACCCTCTCCTCTTCATCACCTCATATCACACGAGGGGTTGGATGTACCCGCTGGGCGGGGGGTGCGTGGGAAAACAGGGTGGCAAAATTGGCCAAATATTATCCCCCGCCCCCCCCTCTCCTATACATCACACACATATCACAGAGGGTTTGGCGGAGGGCAAATTATTTGGCGAATATTATCCCCCCCACCTCTCCTCTACATAACACTCTATCACAGACGTTTGGGCTGACTGGGGGGCGGGGGGGCAAATCATTCGCCAAATTATTTATCCCCCCCACCTCTCCTCTACACAACAATCATATCACAGGAGGGCTTGGCGACTCGCAAATTATGCTCGACGAATATTCGCCCATCCCCCCCACCTCTCCTCTACACAACACTCATATCACAGAGGTTTGGCGACTGGGGACGGGGGGAAATATTCGCCGAATAATCACCCTCTCCCTCTACCACATCCTATCACAGACGTGTTTGCTGAGGGCTGGGGGGTTGCGCAAATCATACGCGAATATATTCGCACCTCTCCTCTCACACATCATCATATCACAGAGGCGTGGCTGACTGGGGTGGCGCAAATTATTCGCCGAATATTATCCCCCCCCACCCTCTCCTCTACATCACATCATATCACAGACGGTTTGGCTGACTGGGGGGCGGGGGGCAAATTATTCGCCGAATATCCCCCCCACCCTCTCCTCTACATCAACACTCATATCACAGAGGGTTTGGCTGACTGGGGGGGAAGCGGGGGGCAAATTTTATTCGTTCCGAATATTATCCCCCCCACCTCCTCCTCTACATCACACTCATATCACAAGGACGGGTTTGGCTGACTGCGGGGGGGCAATTATTCGCCGAATATTTATCACCCTCACCTCTTTTTACAAATTCAACCCCCCCACCTCCTACAAGGGGAACGGTCTTGGCTGGACTGGGGGGGCGGGGGGCAAAATTATTCGCCGAATATATCCCCCCCACCTCTTCCTCCTACACAACAATCATATCACAGGGAGGGGGTTTGGCTGGATCTGGGCGACGGGAGGGGCAAAATAATTCGTCCCCCGCCCACGAACCGGATAATTATTCTCCCCCCTCTCTACATCACCACTCATATCACAGAGGGTTTGGCTGAGATTCTGGGCGACAGGGTGGACAAAATATTGGGCGAATATTATCCCCCCCCCCTCTCCTCTACATCACACACATATCACAGAGGGTTTGGAGGATTTTGGCGGAAATGGGGCTATTCGGCGAATTATTATCCCCCCAACCTCTCCTCTACATACACTCATAATCACAGACGGTTTGGCTGACTGGGGGGCGGGGGGCAAATTATTCGCCAAATATTATCCCCCCCCCCAACCTCTCCTCTACACAAACAATCAATATACAGAGGGCTTGGTCTGACTGGGGGCGGGGGGCAAATTATTTCGCCGAATAATTATCCCCCCCACCTCTCCTCTACACAACACTCATATCACAGAGGGTTTGGCTGACTGGGGGGCGGGGGGTAAATTATTCGCCGAATATTATCCCCCCACCCTCTCCTTTACATCACACTCATATCACAGACGGTTTGGCTGACTGGGGGGCGTGGGGCAAATTATTCGCCGAATATTATCCCCCCACCCTCTCCTCTACATCACACTCATATCACAGACGGTTTGGCTGACTGGGGGGCGTGGGGCAAATTATTCGCCGAATATTATCCCCCCCGCCTCTCCTCTACTCAACACTCATATCACAGACGGTTTGGCTGACTGGGGGGCGGGGGGCAAATTATTCGCCGAATATTATCCCCCCCACCTCTCCTCTACACAACACTCATATCACAGAGGGTTTGGCTGACTGGGGGGCGGGGGGCAAATTATTCGCCAAATATTATCCCCTCCACCTCTCCTCTACACCACACTCATATCACAGACGGTTTGGCTGACCGGGGGGCGGGGGGAAAATTATTCGCCGAATATTATCCCCCCCACCTCTCCTCTACACAACACTCATATCACAGAGGGTTTGGCTGACTGGGGAGCGGGGGGCAAATTATTCGCCGAATATTATCCCCCCACCCTCTCCTCTACATCACACTCATATCACAGACGGTTTGGCTGACTGGGGGGCGGGGGGCAAATTATTCGCCAAATATAATCCCCCCCCCCACCTCTCCTCTACATCACACTCATATCACAGAGGGTTTGGCTGACTGGGCTACGGGGGGCAAAATATTCGCCGAATATTGTCCCCCCCCCCCCCTCTCCTCTACATCACACTCATATCACAGAGGGTTTGGCTGACTGGGCGACAGGGGGGCAAAATATTGGCCGAATATTATCCCACCCCCCCCCCCCTCTACTCTACATCACACACATATCACAGAGGGTTTGGCGGAGGGAAAATTATTCGCCCAATATTATCCCCCCCCACAGTAACAGTAATAAAAGTCAGGAAAAAGGGGGGGGGGAGAATATTCCGGTGGAGGGTAAAATATTCGGCGAACATTCTACCCCCCGGGGGGGGAAATATTCGTAATGAGGGGGAGATTATTCGCCTGGGGGGGAGAATATTCGGCGAACATTCTGCCCCCGGAGAGGGGGAAAATATTCTGGGGGGAAAATATTTGTTTACACCGGTATGAAGAGAATCGGGCAAAAACTGTAGAAGTAGTTTGGCGGACAATGGAACTAGATGGTCGGTAAATCCGACAAATGCTCCCCGATGACGCCTGGATTGAAATTCAAAGTCCTCGACCCTGGGTATTGGTGTAGTATGCTTATTAATCACAATGAATGGTGATCAATGTGTATATGATGTTTCAAGTTGATATCGCAAGCGGTCACAGAGATATAGCAATTTGAAAAAAAAATAACGTAAGCTTTAACAAACAAAATTCTAAGTCATTTGACAGCATGGGTAGTGTATAGTTTCAGATCGATTGACGGAACGGTTTCAGAGGAGTTGTGTACACAAACTATGTACCCTATATAGAATTGTATACACAAATGTAGAAAAAATGGCTAAGTTAAACAGGTGATATTTTTGTTAAAAAAAAAGATTTCGGCATGAAAAGACCAAGGTGCCCATCTTCAATATGTGTACAAGATGAGTGCATATTTCAGATCGATCGACTGAACGGTTTTAAAGCATTTGTGTACACAAACTCTGTACCCTATATAGAATTGTATAGAAAAATGTGTAGAAGACCAAGGTGCCCATCTTCAATATGTGTAGAAGATGTGTGTATAGTTTCAGATCGATTGACTGAACGGTTTTAGAGGAGTTGTGTACACTAACTCTGTACCCTACATAGAATTGTATAGAAAAATGCAGAAAAAATGGCTAAGTTAAACAGGTGATATTTTTGTTAAAAAAAAACAAATTCGGCATAAAAAGACCAAGGTGCACATCTTCAATATGTGTAGAAGATCTGTGTATAGTTTCAGATCGATCGACTGAATGGTTTTAGAAGAGTTGTGTACACAAACTCTGTACCCTATAGAATTGTATAGAAAAATGTAGAAAAAATGGCTAAGTTAAAAAGGTGATATTTTTGTTAAAAAATATTTTTTCGGCATAAAAACACCAAGGTGCACATCTTCAATATGTGTAGAATACGTGTGTACAGTTCAGATCGATTGACTGAACGGTTTTAGAGGAGTTGTGTACACAAACTCTGTACCCTCTATAGACTTGTATAGAAAAATGTAGAAAAAATGGCTAAGTTAAAAAGGAGTACACTAACTATGCACTTTTTCTGCCTGTCCACCCGCCCGCCCCGCGGTAAAACATAATACGTACCGTTTTTTAAAAACAGTCGTATAACAAGAGTGCCGCAAGTCACAAAATACGCCCGTCGAATATGGGCCAGACAGCCAAGATGCAGAAATGTGAAGCTGTCACCAAGGCAAGAAACATTAATGAGAATTTGAAAGTCTATAGCATTATTTCTTCATCTCGTTGTGCTAAACATGTATACTAATTTAGGCAGAGATAGAAAAATAGAGTGTAAAGTACAAATGATAGGGAATTAGATACAATAATGTAGAAAAATGGCTAAGTTAACTAGAAATGTGGCCTGTCGGCACACGAATGCCCCCGCTGGCAGCCAAAGAAAACGAGGCATATTTGATTACAAGCCATTTACCCGAGTACGGACGGACGCCGGTAACACTATATGCCCCACTCACCATTCGGTTGCGGGGGCATAAAAAGGTGAAGGTCAAAGGTCAAGGTCGAAGTACTGGGTGGTGGAGTGTCTAGGGCATGTTCATATGTATCATGTGTATAAATATTTAAGGGATTGGCAAAAGTATTGAGAAGTTATTGTAGGATTGAGAAACGTGCACGTAGATTTGTCCCAAAGTGCTAAGTGAACATTTAAAGTAGAAAGGTGAAGGTAAAAGGTCAAAGGTCAAGGTCGAAGTACTGGGTGGTGGAGTGTGTAGGGCATGTTCATATGTATCATGTGTATAAATATTTAAGTGATTAGCAAATGTATTGAGAAGTTAGTGTAGGATTGAGAAACGTGCACGTAGATTTGTCCCAAAGTGCTAAGTAAACATTTAAAGTAGAAAAGGTGAAGGTCAAAGGTGAAGATCGAAGTACTGGGTGGTGGAGTGTGTAGGGCATGTTCATATGTATCATGTGTATAAATATTTAAGGGATTGGCAAAAGTATTGAGAAGTTATTGTAGGATTGAGAAACGTGCACGTAGATTTGTCCCAAAGTGCTAAGTGAACATTTAAAGTAGAAAAGGTGAAGGTCAAAGGTCAAGGTCGAAGTACTGGGTGGTGGAGTGTCTAGGGCATGTTCATATGTATCATGTGTATAAATATTTAAGCGATTGGCAAAAATATTGACAAGTTAGTGTAGGATTGAGAAACGTGCACGTAGATTTGTCCCAAAGTGCTAAGTAAACATTTAAAGTAGAAAAGGTGAAGATCGAAGTACTGGGTGGTGGAGTGTGTAGGGCATGTTCATATGTATCATGTGTATAAATATTTAAGGGATTGGCAAAAGTATTGAGAAGTTATTGTAGGATTGAGAAACGTGCACGTAGATTTGTCCCAAAGTGCTAAGTGAACATTTAAAGTAGAAAAGGTGAAGGTCAAAGGTCAAGGTCGAAGTACTTGGTGGTGGAGTGTGTAGGGCATGTTCATATGTATCATGTGTATAAATATTTAAGCGATAGGCAAAAGTATTGAGAAGTTAGTGTAGGATTGAGAAACGTGCACGTAGATTTGTCCCAAAGTGCTAAGTAAACATTTAAAGTAGAAAAGGTGAAGGTCAAAGGTGAAGGTCGAAGTACTGGGTGGTGGAGTGTGTAGGGCATGTTCATATGTATCATGTGTATAAATATTTAAGGCATTGGCAAAAGTATTGAGAAGTTATTGTAGGATTGAGAAACGTGCACGTAGATTTGTCCCAAAGTGCTAAGTAAACATTTAAAGTAGAAAAGGAGAAGGTCAAAGGTCAAGGTCGAAGTACTGGGTGGTGGAGTGTGTAGGGCATGTTCATATGTATCATGTGTATAAATATTTAAGCGATTGGCAAAAGTATTGAGAAGTTATTGTAGGATTGAGAAACGTGCACGTAGATTTGTCCCAAAGTGCTAAGTAAACATTTAAAGGAGAAAAGGTGAAGGTCAAAGGTCAAGGTCGAAGTACTGGGTGGTGGAGTGTGTAGGGCATGTTCATATGTATCATGTGTATAAATATTTAAGGGATTGGCAAAAGTATTGAGAAGTTATTGTAGGATTGAGAAACGTGCACGTAGATTTGTCCCAAAGTGCTAAGTAAACATTTAAAGTAGAAAAGGTGAAGGTCAAAGGTCAAGGTCGAAGTACTGGGTGGTGGAGTGTGTAGGGCATGTTCATATGTATCATGTGTATACATATTTAAGGATTGGCAAAAGTATTGAGAAGTTATTGTAGGATTGAGAAACGTGCACGTAGATTTGTCCCAAAGTGGTAAGTAAACAATTAAAGTAGAAAAGGTGAATGTCAAAGGTCAAGGTCGAAGTACTAGGTGGTGGAGTGTGTCGGGCATGTTCATATGTATCATGTGTATAAATATTTAAGCGATTGGCAAAAGTATTGAGAAGTTAGTGTAGGATTGAGAAACGTGCACGTAGATTTGTCCCAAAGTGCCAAGCAAACATTTAAAGTGGAAAAGGTCAAGGCCAAAGGTGAAGGTCGAAGTACTGGGGGGTGGAGTGTGTAAGGGATGTTCATATGTATCACGTGTATAAATATTGACATAATATGTGAAGCCATGTAGAAGTTACTAAAGAATATAATATCGGGACGTACGGACGGACGTACGGACGTACGGACAGACGGACGCCGGTAACACTATATGCCCCCGTACCTTTCGGTAGCGGGGGCATAAAAAGGTGATATTTTTGTTAAAAAATATGTTTTCGGCATAAAAACACCAAGGGTGCACCTGTGTTTCCTTCGGTCATAAAAAACCCCAACCAAAGGTGCACATCCTTCAATATGTGTAGAAGACGTGTGTATAGTTTCAGAACGATCGACTGAACGGTTTCGGAGGATTTGTGTACACAAACTCTGTACCCTATATAGAATTGTATAGAAAAATGTAGAAAAAATGGCTAAGTTAAAAAGGTGATATTTTTGTTAAAAAATATTTTTTCGGCATAAAAACACCAAGGTGCACATCTTCAATATGTGTAGAAGACGTGTGTATAGTTTCAGATCGATCAACTGAACAGTTTCGGAGGAGTTGTGTACACGAACTATGCAATAATACGTACCGTTTTTTAAAAACGGTCGTATAAAAACTTAAACGTAAAACTCGGATGGCAAAGCGGTAACTATATGACCCCCACCCCCCCCACCCCGACATCACATGTGGCTAATGTAATGTACTAGGATATAAAGGCAATAGGTTGAATGGGTGTTTACATTATGAATTTATGGAACATGTAAATATTAATGAATAAAATCAATAATAGTATTATAGTATATTTCTAAAAGTAAAATACACATTGAATTTGAAATATGGGGGTCTTTAGATAAAAAACTTATCTGGAGCTCTGTGATTGAATGTCTATGGTTAACCTAAATGTGCTGTCTGTAACACTGGGCGACTTGTAAGTGGAGCCGTAGTAGTCTGCTGTTTATTTTCTATTTTCCATTTTTATCATCAAAAACATGCTTTGACAGCACTTAAGAATAATTTACAACATGCTTTGACAACACTTCAGGATCATTTTTCCATTGGAAATGATTGAAGAGCTGTCAAACAATGTTTTTATTGAGAAATAAGGCGAGATATAAAAGCAACAGCAGATGACATTTGTTGTGTGTAGCGGTCTAAGGGTTAACAAGACCTTACTTAAAGTTGGGGTCCCATCTATTGAGCACAACATTATAAGAATTAAATAAGTGTATAAAATTGTATAACGTTCCCACCAGTTTAATACATTACGAGTCCCCGCTCTACAGATATATAGTAAATATATGGTTTGTGCCGTCGAATATAAAATATATTCGGTTGAGCCTTAGACAGCTTTATTGGGGCGAGCTTTAGCGAGCCCCAATAAAGTTGTCGTGGCGAAACCGAATATATTTTATATTCGACGGCACTAATCATATATTTAATTTATACCGCACATTGAACTTAATTGTTGAATGTGCCTGACCTTATGTTTCTGACGTCATTCCCTCTCGCCATACGTCACAAATCTAACGACGTCATTCAAAGCAAAATGGCGATGTCCACGGTACATGTAGGTAGATTCGGCATTGTGTCTGATTAAATCTTCGATTTATTTACGATGAACTTCAATATCGGCTGGCTTTAGACTCCACAGTTGTTATAATAAGCATTAAAATCATGACGGACATGTAAAAATGGCAGGGTTGGCCGGGAAATACTGGGGGCGGGAATTCCCGGCAGGAAATACCGGTATTTACCGTCCCGGGAAATACTCCCCAAAGTGGGAAATACCGGGAAATACCGGGAAATACCGGGAAATATGAGTTTTGATGTTATTTTTTTGATAATTAAAGTTATTTAAATTAAGTTTTAAGCTCAGTAATAGTTAATTAAACAATCAACAACTTAACAATTAGATATAGGGGTTAATTACAATGTATAGATCTGTTTGCATTTGTATTACTTATTTGTATTATTATTATGACATTTATTTAACGTGAAGACTATGGGCCACGATGGTACATGTACGTATGCGATACAGTACCTAAAATCGTTAAAATTAGCCAAAAGCCTACTAATGTCTACTTATTTTCATGTACATTGATGAGACTTTAATATACTTAAATAAACCATCAGACTATGACAACAGGCTGTTAATTGTCAGCCTTCTCTCACACCTTTTGTGTCATACTGTATAATAAGAACCCAGGTAATCTGTATATGGTCATGTCAAGCTGTAAAACAATTACACTTGCACTGTACATGGATTATCCCCGTTATCAACAGGGATTTTCTCAAAATTCCAAAAGCAGCTTTTATTAGTGGCAGGTTACTATAGCAATGAGGGGTGTTCTCATATACAATAAAATATACAGTTGGCAAATATTACATATAGACTTGTATATAGGGAAGAAAATTGTCTAGAAAATAATGATTTTTTTTTCTCTAAATAAACTTATTATTTCTTTTTTTATTGCAGAATGTTTAACCTGTAGGCTTATCAGTCTACACAGATATAAACCATAGTAGATATAAGGGAATATAGAGACTCATCTTGACATTTTGGAATGAAAAAGACCACCAAGATTCATATTTCCCGGTATTTCCCAGTATTTCCCGGTATTTCCCAGTATTTCCCGGTATTTCCCGGTATTTCCCGCCGTCCTGGGAAATATTCTTATTTCCCGGGAAATTGCCAACCCTGAAAAATGGACAAAATTCGGCTGAATCAACAGCGATTTTGATTTTAAAATCCGCCGCCATCTTCAATTTACTGTTGAGAATGACCAATCAGAGGCCGCGATTTAAAATAAAATCGGGACCTTGTAGTATTCTTTGATGTTACAGTTCAAAGCATTTGGAAGAGTTATGATCGCGGATTCGTGGTAGGAAGGAAATACATTTTCATTGGCTGCATAAATTATTGGACTTGAATGAATGCGCGCATGTCATTTGTGTTTACAATAACACCGGTATGGATTAATTTGCTGATTCTTACGTGTTTCACCGAAAGGACCCGGGCCAGTGTGTTACCGTAATACTCGTACATATACGGATATTAATTATTGCTAATTGAACACATTTTTTATGCTGTACGTTAACAAAATGTCCACAATTTTCAACTGTCCGAGTTTTTAGAGACACAAAAAATATTTATTTTCTTGAAAAATAAGGGTGTCCGAATATTTAGGGTGTCCGAAAACATAGGGTCAGTACGGTATATTAGGCTACTTCAGGTATATTACGTTACTTCAGATATAAACAACATTTATTCAACCGCCTTTATTATGCTACATGGAGCAATGGTTGCGGTATAAAATTATTTATTAATCTAGCGATAGCGACGCGCAGTTGTACGAGGCTGTTTTGATATGCAAATGAGGCAGAACATTTTTTAATTATTTATAATCAATAAATAATTAATTCCTCAATAAATATATAGTACAGTAGAATTTCGATAACTAGAACAGGTCTGGCTCGAACACCATGGAAAACTTGAACTGGTTCGACAATCCCGGCAAATTTCCTATATAATTCATGTAATAAAACACCTTAAACTCGAACTATGAATTACTCGAACAGTCGAACCTGTGGATTAGTCCCGTGGACGGTCAAACAGTGGTAATTACCGCTAATAACTCGAACAGGTAAGTCTGTGATCAGCTGTTTGTCTAACGAGGTGCGAATTCCACCATTGCGGGCGGTCGCGTTGAGTAGTTTCCCTTGACGCGGGATGACATTAAATCACGAATCGCAAACAATAGCGGCGTGAATTACGGGCGTTATGATGTCCACGCTAATTAAGTGATTTGAACAAACGTTTACTTAAATTTAACTTTGACAGAAGATGTGCCAATAACAAACAAACCGAGATCATGGAATTCTTCAGGCGTTAATTTATAGTGTTTATAATTGTATACTGACATTGTTTCGTTTATATTTTCCGTTTGTATATTTATTCCAACCACTGTGCTATGTGCTATTTTTAGACACTGGGAATACCAGTATTATGTATAGACGCAAAGCGGAACATAGCGGTTTATTTGACGTATAATTACATGTAAATATTGAATAAAACAGCAACTTTACAATTGTATTTGTTATTTTTCATTTCTCCCTCCAAATGTAATGCATATACAATGGCATGTCACATCGGTCATCTCATATATTCACATAAGTGATTTTATTGACTGAATGTGACAGTACATTTTTGAAACTTCATTCCCTCAAACTATGCATCGCTCGAACTCAAACTCGATTCCGTTGCCGGTTCAAGCGATCGAAGTTCTACTGTATTGACATATAATAAAGTATTATCATTGCACATCAAAAGATACAAAAAGAGAGAATAAATAGTTGTTTCCGTTAACCTTTTAAGGAAACATGGTTATCACCCCAGATATGAAGAGTGGCAATTGTGTTCAATATAAAAAGTATAATAATTCCAATTAACACATCTGGTACATGTAATGGTAAATGAATGTTTTTTGCCTGAAAAATGTCACATCAAAAGACTGGACAAAAATAATTGTCTCCTTATATTACATACAACCTGGGATGTGGGAGCCCAACTTTAAGTCGAGGTGGAAACAGTATATGGCCCTGCTGTAACCTGCATTATCATATCACTGTTGCTGATATTGCTGTCACAAAAATGTCATATATTTCATGAATGGTGTTAAAAAAGTAAAATTCACAAAACATGTGGAATACTAATTATTTGATCAATAGTTCATATAAATTATGTAAATTAGGTGACGTAATTGCTGAGCTAGGCCCCCATAGTACATACCAAACTGTGTTTTCACCTGACAGCCACTGGGGTCGCGAACAAGCCCACCATCCTCCCAACACAGCCCATATCTACAGTAGATCTCCAAGTCGTATATCTGGCCAACAACGAGTCTGAAACACAGCAATAATCACCAAAACCATTCGGACACACTTAGGCAACCGCTATACATGTACATGTACGTGGTAAATGGCGACCAATGTGGAACCTGATCACATTTCATCTAGTTAAACGAGAAAGTCAGTAAAAGCAACAGCTGCTCACCGATACAAACATTTACCATTGAGACAAGCTCAGCCAATCAGAAATATCAATGAAACCGGTCAATTGACATTTGTGGTTTAACCCTTACACAGCTATCTTAATATTTTGTCGTCTGTTATTTATTTCCTATTTTCCATTTTTATCATCAAAAACATGCTTTGACATCACTTTTGATTAATTTACAATATGCTTTGACAGCACTTTAGAATCATTTCCATTGGAAATGATTCTGAAGTGATGTCAAACCATGTTTTTATTGAGAAAAAATGCAAGACATAAAAGCAACAGCAGACGACAATTGTTGTGTGTAGCAGTCTAAGGGTTAAGAATAGATCCAAGATATTGTCAATATCTGCATGTTGGTGGAAATTGGAAATAAACTTTTCAAGTTATCGCGGTCACAAGCTCAACCAATCGGGCTAGAAAGTCGAAAAAACCGACAGATGCTGCCCGATGCAAACATTACTTTTAACTTTGATACAAGCTCAGCCAATCAAAAAAATCAAAGGGCAATAACTCAGAAACTGGTCATGTGACATACATGGATTAAGAACTCATCCCAGATAACGTCACTATAAGCATGTTGACAATGTTTTTTGAAATCGAACTTAAAGTTTTCAAATTATCGCGGTCACAAGCTCAGCCAATCAGAATAAGAGTTGTCAGAAGACAACGAAGCGTGCCTGGTGATGCTTCGCCTAGGGATTGCCGGAGACCAGAGAATCATGGAAAAAGGTGAATGTTTTTAATGTCCCAGCAACAGCTATTGTCATATAGAGACGGTACCACAGTTTAAAGTTTCATCCGACAGACGAGTGGGAGGGAAATACTATGAAAGTATTTTTTGATGCCGTGGATGAGGTTTGAATCCACAACCTCCAGATTGGAAGTCAGGTCTTCATACCCCTAGGCCACAACCTATCCCAGAGAATCATGGAATTGTCACAGCATGATAGGATAGAGCAAGGCATGTGACCTTGGGGTTAGGACCCTGACCTTGGGGTTAGCAGGGGTATGAGGGTCGTAGATTTGTCACAGAATGATTAGTGTATATTGGTAATATATTAGGTATTGTGAGTTTTTTTCAAAGGTTTTATATTCATCACTAGACCACATACAACACAAAAGTTCCGCCACGGAAGTGGTGTCGCGCCTGCCGAGGCATACAGTGGATATACCTAGGTTCTGGATAATAAGCCTTCGTTGGCCAGTTACTAGAGCTATACGCATATAAAAACAAGTATTCAAAACTTTTTAAAATAATAAACTTATCGTAAAAGTGCTGTGAAACCAGATTTATCTAAAAGTCTTACTTGTTTCCATGTCGTCCATTTTGTTAACGTATCATCCAGGCGCTTGGGTTATTCTCACCCTGTATTGTGGCGCACCATCGGGTCAGAGTAAAAAATGGTTATCCAAATTATCAGAGGAGTGTACAGTAAACAATTTTCAACCATTTCATTTGCCAGTCATAAATGACAATAATATTATCACAAGGCTAATAATCATAATGCAATATGCTTTCAGATCACGTTTAATTTTCAGTTGTGGTACATGCTATTTTACCATGTTCATTATGGTGCACACTACAGGCAGGATTTATACCAACAACAAGATAATAACAATCTACAAACTGTAACCTATTATTCTGAGCATTTTTATAATCAACAGAACAGTAAATTCTATTAAAAACACAGAGTTTATATCAACATCTGTGTAATCAAATATAATTCTGTGTTAGTTTTTGTTATTGTTTTTAATATAAGACCCCCCAGTATAATGAGAAGCTCTATTCTGGTAATTTCACAGCTACCAGTCTGTGTTTACATGACCTTGACTTTTCAAAATGGCTAAAGAATCCAGTGACACAGACTGACAGAACCATGCTTTGTAAATCGTTTTCAATAATGATGTTTATGAGTGGACAAAAGTGGGAATAGCTGAAATACAACATTTTGAAGGTATTCTAACAATTTTGATTAAAACCTTACATGACCAAGGGCGATGTGGAATATTTTTCTCCATTTGACAGATAGGTGTCTTCTGCAACTTCACAGCTCCACTGAGAATGTTTTTGAGAATATATCAACTGTTGGGCGTTGTTTTAGCAATATTGATGACACAGTGCACATTTTAGCACTGCAGAATGCCTTGGGAAACGTGTATATTCGTGATTTTGACGCTGGGAAAATTAAAAAAAAATTAAAAATCACTTCCTGTATGGGCATGTCCGGTAGTTTTCTCGAATGAAATGGGAAACAGGGCAATCTTGCATGATGAAGTATGAATATTGTGCTGAAATCGGAATCATTGGCAGTGTGGATAAGCCTAATGGCATGTTCAAAGGACATCTCCACAAAAATATACAAGGGAAAAAACAAGGTACTTACATGTGTTTTGCCATTTTGAAATCGCATTGAACAACTGAAAGTATTTTTATCGAGCCAAATTCTCACTTAAAATATCGCAGCAATCATTCCTATTCTTTAGTTTATACAGGGGTGATATGCTGACTGCAGAAGAGGACATATCACTGTGCGGGATGAATATTATGTTAAATGCATCGTTATAAGTATCACATAATAATAATTTTCAGCATTAAAGGCATGAACAAATCCCTTTTCTTATATTGGGCATATAATATTGGGCCGAGGTGTCATGGGGCTGAGGTGTCGAAGGCCGAGGCATCTTGGGGCCGAGACGCCGAGGGACCGAATTTTCTTATGTGTCAGTAAACCCTTTATAATACCAATCTTTTTTTCAGAACGAAAATTTATAAAAATATGTCACAATTAACTGCTAAAGTGTTAGATGCACGTTTTCCGCTTTATAGGCAACAGGTTGCACTATATCGCTACATCACACTACACAGTAGCAAGAGTGCCGCAAGTCACAAAATACGCCCGTCGAATATGGGCCAGACAGCGAAGATGCAGTAATGTGAAGCTGTCACCAAGGCAAGAAACATTAATGAGAATTTGAAAGTGTATAGCATTATTTCTTCATCTCGTTGTGCTAAACATGCATACTAATTTAGGCAGAGATAGAAAAGTAGAGTGTAAAGTAGAAATGATAGGGAATTGGATACAATAATGTAGAAAAAATGGCTAAGTTAAAAAGGTGATATTTTTGTTAAAGCCCCAATACGGCTCAAGTTGCCGAATTTGGCCTCCTATTGGGTTTTCCCACACATAAATCCAACAGGTTTCTATTTACACACACTTTGAAACTGTTTGCATTCATTTTGGTACAAAAATGAGTTTGTAGTCGATGACAATATCAATATTTGTTGATAAACAAACAGCAGGTGCGTGTTCAAAGTCCGATCGATTTTCCGATAGACACTCGGGTCAACTGCTCAACTCCCTGATTCGCGGCCGATGAATTCCGATAGCCAGAGTTTATCGACTCGCTTCCGAGCCGAAGCCGTTGGGTTACGGAAATTAATTTGTCAATATTGACATTTTGCACTGAGTGGTACACAAAACAAGTTTTTGTTGTTTTCACATTGCGATTAAGAAGTAAATCTCAAGACTTGAGATGTATCTATTAGGCAGTATATGTTAGTTTTGTGTACTAAATCAGTTGCCAAACATGTTTTTGTGTTTGAAAAAATCGGAAAATTGTAATTCTGAGCCGTTCAGGGCCTTTAAAAAATAGATTTTCGACATAAAAACACCAAGGTGCACATCTTCAATATGTGTAGAAGACGTGTGTATAGTTTCAAAACGATCGACTGAACGGTTTCGGAGGAGTTGTGTACACAAACGCTGTACCGTATATAGAATTGTATAGAAAAATGTAGAAAAAATGGCTAAGTTAAAAAGGTGATATTTTTGTTCAAAAATATTTATTCGGCATAAAAACACCAAGGTGCACATCTTCAATATGTGTAGAAGACGTGTGTATAGTTTCAGAACGATCGACTGAACGGTTTCGAAGGAGTTGTGTACACAAAATCTGTACCGTATATAGAATTGTATAGAAAAATGTAGAAAAAATGGCTAAGTTAAAAAGGTGATATTTTTGTTCAAAAATATTTATTCGGCATAAAAACACCAAGGTGCACATCTTCAATATGTGTAGAAGACGTGTGTATAGTTTCAGAACGATCGACTGAACGGTTTCGAAGGAGTTGTGTACACAAAATCTGTACCGTATATAGAATTGTATAGAAAAATGTAGAAAAAATGGCTAAGTTAAAAAGGTGATATTTTTGTTAACAAATATTTTTTCGACATAACAACACCAAGGTGCACATCTTCAATATGTGTAGAAGACGTGTGTATAGTTTCAGATCGATCGACTGAACGGTTTCGGAGGAGTTGTGTACACAAACGCTGTACCGTATATAGAATTGTATAGAAAAATGTAGAAAAAATGGCTATGTTAAAAAGGTGATATTTTTGTTAAAAAATATTTATTCGGCATAAAAACACCAAGGTGCACATCTTCAATATGTGTAGAAGACGTGTGTATAGTTTCAGAACGATCGACTGAACGGTTTCGAAGGAGTTGTGTACACAAAATCTGTACCGTATATAGAATTGTATAGAAAAATGTAGAAAAAATGGCTAAGTTAAAAAGGTGATATTTTTGTTAACAAATATTTTTTCGACATAACAACACCAAGGTGCACATCTTCAATATGTGTAGAAGACGTGTGTATAGTTTCCGAACGATCGACTGAACGGTTTCGGAGGAGTTGTGTACACAAACTCTGTACCGTATATAGAATTGTATAGAAAAATGTAGAAAAAATGACAAGTTAAAAAGGTGATATTTTTTAAAAAAAATATTTTTTCGCCATAAAAACACAAAGGTGCACATCTTCAATATGTGTAGAAGACTGAACGGTTTCGGGGGAGTTGTGTACATGAACTATGCACTTTTTCTTCAGCCGCCCGCCCGCCATGCGGTAAAACATAAATAATACCGTTTTTTAAAAACGGTCGTATAAAAATGTGCGTAATAGCATTTACACTTCACGCACTAAAATATAGAAAAAACCTGCAGGGTGTTGACATTCGTACTTCGCTGTATTGTTATTGAGAGACAATTATACAATATGACACAAAAATATTACCATAAACTTACCTAATAAAGTTTGTATTAGCAAAGGTCTTAGGTCACTCTCCACGAAGTAGAAAGTACACAATGAATGCTTCAAATGCACATTTGCAGAGACTACTCCGTCATAACTCTTATGTAATGCAGATTAATGAAATGTAATTATTAGAGTTGTGTACTCAGAACTAATAAAGTGTGAATCAGATCTGATTCGCTATTCTGCAGAGGAAGCATATTAGTGGAATCATAAGTCTGGCTACAGACGATATGGGAGTAGATTACAAGAGTTACTGTTCACAACTAGAGTTACTGTTCGCAACTATATAGCAACACTACATACACACCTATTTACAACCATTTGGTTGGTGTCACAATGTTGTCCATCTGTCGGGCAGTGTGTAATTGTGAATGCGCATGATTTACAAAGTGTATGACCACACACAATATTGATGACAGGGTCATTGTAGAGTTTCTGGCAAACTGAACATTTCAGATGTTGACTAGGTTCAGATGTAAACACGGTTGGCACTTCTAATTCGCTCATTATACTTTGCAAATTATTCAAACTTTCATTTTATAGACTGACACACAGGTGATTCTAGCGTGTCTTGGATGGTCAATTATCGTTTTTATATACATGAAACACATTTCTAAACCAGGGATCAGTTTACAGGGCGAAGTGGGCGAAACTCTCTGACTTCTCCCTATTTTGAGTTGAGGGAGAAGTTTTTCACGATATAAAACAGAAATTTTGGAAAAAAATGATATATTTTCTCAAATTTTTAGTGAAAACTTCTCCGTATTTTGAAGGGCTAGCTTGAACCCTGCTAAACAATGTACAAATTAATTCAAATGCGCCCGGGTGTGAAGATTATGTAATTATGAAAGATACTAAACTGGCATTTGTCACCATTGTAAGAAAATCCCACACGAATTCGTATTTTTTACTCGCCTATACAACGTGTTACAGCATGTAAAAACCGCTGTTTGGGGTGGGTTTCGGCTTAGATATCACAGTTGCTAACACATTAGCATAAATCTCAAAGATTTTGAGTGTAAAATGCACTAAAAAATTGTCTCACTAACGTAAATTCCCTTTTTAAAATCAAACACAGAAGAAATACCATAACAATCTACACTGTACTATTATTAAATTACTTTTAATTCTTATGACCCAGTTTTTACTAATCAGTTTCATCATTTTCTGGGCATGTCTGAGACCCAGTGCCTTAAAGATAAATAGGACGGTTTCGATTTCAGGCCAACTTAATTTCAACAACTTTGGAAAGGCTTCTCCTAAGGAACATACAGATAGAGTTTGCTGACAATTGGCCAATCTGTTCATGAGACGACGATGTTTAAAATCTCTCATAAAAGGATAACCTTTTGACCTTTCGTCTGCCATCTTTTTATGACATAATCATCCGATTCCGACAAATATTGCACCAGAGAAATCGCCTCATCGATACACTTCAATCTGATATATGACATGAGCATATTTGGTGAAAAATAAAATTTGACCCCAATTTGACCCCACGGGCCACGCCCATTTTTTACCCCGGGGTCACCACGTTAACACCTTTGAAAGAGCATTCTACATCGATCATTCCTACCAAGTTTCGTTGAAATCCGGCTAGCGGTTCATGAGAAGATTTTTGAAGAATTTGTGCTAATTTTAGACGCCGGCCATCTTGGATTAGTGACGATCTCTGTTTTAACAAATCTGAAAAGGCTTCACCCATGGACCATAACTGTGAAGTTTGGCCACCATGGGCCAAGCGGTTCGTGTGAAGAAGAATTTTGAAATCTCTAATAAAAGAACGACCTTTTGACCTTTCGGCGGCCATCTTGGATGACATGATCATCCAATTTCGACAAAAAATGTACAGAGCGATCGCCTCTTTGATACCTACGATTTGATATAGACATGACCATATTCGGTCAAAAATAAAATTGGACACCATGGGCCACGCCCAATTTTGACCCCGGGGTCACCATTTTAACAAATTTGAAAGAGCATTATACATCGATCATTCCTACCAAGTTTCGTCGAAATCCGGCTAGCGGTTCACGAGAAGAAGATTTTTTAAGAATTTATGCTATTTTTAAACGGCGGCCATCTTGGATTAGCAATGACCTCCATTTTAACAAATCTGAAAAGGCTTCACCCATGGACCATAACTTTTAAGTTTGGCTAACATGGGCCAAGCGGTTCATGTGAAGAAGAATTTTGAAATCTCTAATAAAAGAACGACCTTTTGACCGTTCGGCGGCCATCTTGGATGACATAACCATCCGATTTCCACAAAAAAATGCACCAGAGTGATTGCCTCATTGATACCTTTGTTTACTGATCAAAAATAAAATTTGACCCCAATTTGACCCCACGGGCAACGCCCATTTTTGACCTCGGGGTCACCATTTTAACAACTTTGAAAGAGCACTGTACATCGATCATTCCTACCAAGTTTTGTCGAAATCCGGTTGGCGTTTTTGAGAAGAAGATTTTTGAAGAATTTGTGCTATTTTTCGATGGCGGCCATCTTGGATTACATAATGACGTAATTTTAACAATTTTGTAATCCCCCTACCTAAGGACCATGACCATGAAGTTTGGTGACTATAGGCCCAATGGTTACCCAGGAGAAGGCGTTTGAAAAGTTCACGGACAGACGACGGACGGACACATTGCAGTAACAATAGCTCACATGAGCTTCGCTCAGGTGAACTAAAAAAAAACCTGATACATGTATGCACACTTTAACTATTATTTTACAGGTACATGTAGCAATTGTGGTACATACTACCATCCTTTGTCGATTATTTGTAAACTACATGTGGCCTTTGTGGTAAATGGCAGCCTTTCTCAACGATTTCCAAGTGACATGTAGGTATGTGGCACATTCCATAAGCGTTTGTCACATATTTTCTAGACACATGTAGACTCTGTGGTACATTCCGTCAACCTTTGTCACTTATTTTCAAGTGACATTCATACACCAGCTTAAATGGGACATCCTCAATTGTTCTCTCTCGTTCCCACAACATAGTATCTCCTTCCCACGAGATATGATCTCATTACCACGAGTTAGCTATCTCGTTCCCACGTCATAGCATCTTGTCCCCACAACATAGTCAGCCGATCAAAGAATGCAACATTGGTATTCAACATTTGGAGTATTATCTGCTATTCTATTGGCTGATTATATCGTTCAAATGAGATGCTAATCATGGGAAGGAGTTAGCTAACTCGTTCGAATGAGATCCTATATTGTGGGAACGAGATGCTATGTAGTGGGAACGAAATACGTAACTCATGGGAATGAGATTCTGTCTCCTGTGAATGAGATAGGCAAATATCTACGCATGTCCCTCATAAGTTGCCGCACATTTAGCCATTGTGGTACATTCTAACAGCCTTTGTCTACTTTTTTCCAGTGGTACATTCCGTCATCGTTTGTCGCATATTCAAGTGTGGTACATTCTATCAGTCTTTGTCGACTATTGTGTACGTACATGCAGTTTATGTGTATATCTTTTCAGCCTTTGTCGCGTAATTTATAACGTGTATATATAGTGTTATACCCTAAAGAAATTTGTGAATAATCAATTATAGATGGTAATACTTTTTTAATTCTATTTGCTATGGCCTTCGATGCAATTTTGTAGTCTACGTTGAGTAATGATATTGGCCACCAGTTTGTAAGTATTGATAAGTCACTGTCTTTTTTTGGTATTAATGTGATTATTCGCTGCTTTTGCATTTCATTTAGCTAAATAATAGTTAAAAGAGTCAATATAATATCGTCTTCTATGTCATTTCAGAATATTTAATAGAACTGAACAGTTAGACCATCTGAAGAAGGGCTTTTATAGTTTTTCATTTCTTTTCAGGACATACTACATTCGTATTCAGAGAGATTGCCTTCACACAATTGTTTATTGTCGTCTGAATGGTCTGATAATATACTTATGTTGGATCTCCTTTTGTGTATATAATTATTTTTCTTTGTGTAATATTTTGTCATTGCTCGTTATACTATGTGTATTTACATTTAACCTGGTTACTGTTTTATTTTCTGATCTTTTCCTTTCTAAGTTCGCAAAATATTTGGTATTCTTTTCCCCGCCCTCAATCCATTCGGCTTTTGATCTTAGTATAATCCCTCTAACTTTCTTTTAATGTAGATCTTGTAAATTGTCTTTCTTAGTGTTTAATTCATTTAAAATGTTTTCCGACATATTATTTTAATATTCCGTTTCTAAATGATCTATTTCTTCTATTAACCTTTTCTTTGTCGTTAGATCTTTTTTCTTTTCAATGGATGCATATTTTATTGTTTTGTTTCTTATTGTTCCTTTTATTATCTCCCATAGTGTGTTTGGATTAGCGTTTTGGTTAGATTCCGCTATTTCAGCTATATTGCGTTTGATTATTTGTTGGTATTCTGTTTTCAAAAGTGGACTAAAATAACCTGGACTTCTTTCATTGCACTGTGTTTGTAAACAAATATATACTATTGAATGATCTGATTTAAATCCTGTAGTGATTTTAGGATATTAGAAAATAGTCTAAACGACAACATATTGGCGGTTTAGTATTTGAATGCCATGTTAATTTCTTTGTATTAGGGTTGAAGATTCTCCAGATATCATTTAGGTCATACTTATTTATGATTGACAATAATTTATCTCTTGTTCTTTTGTTTGTATCTTTTCTGCCATTTTTTTTTGCTAATTCCGGATCTAATATTATATTAAAGTCACCCCCTATTATTAGTGGTCTAAAGTTTGACACAGTCTAAATATACATGTATCTCTAGATCTTGATAAAATCGTAAACTATTTTCGTTCGGACCATATATGTTTATTAATGTATAATCTTTATCGGAAATGCATATTTTAAGGACCTGTATTCGACCAGTCACAACTTTGTTGTACTGTTTAGGTTCATAATTGAGACCTGGCTTTATTAAAATGCATATACCTTCTTTATTGCTGAATTCTCCACTAAAATAAGCATCCCCACCCCTTCCCTTTCCCACTGAACTTTGTCATTTGTAGTAAAATGCGCTTCTTGTATGAAACATATGCCACACTCGTTATCCTTTATCCATTGAAATAGTTCTAGACGTTTGCTTTTCGACCCCATACCCTTAATATTAAAGCTTCCTATTTTTAAATCCATATGGTTATATAATACCTTTGGTCTTAAAACAGTTAATCCAGCACATTTCTATAACCTAACTCCATTGATCCAGAGGCCTATTAAATATGAACACAAAGGGATGTGGAATGGAGGTAAGTGAGAATTGCATCAGTAATGAATTGTAAATTAGGGTCACCAAGTTAAACAAGAATTCCGCGGAATCAAATGTCTCGCCTTGTTCAGCCTTGAACTTCACCCTGGGGCCAGAGAAAAAAAAGTTGTATATTCATCTACATATCATAGTAAAGTGATGTATAAAGTTTCATGACTGTAGCTGATAAGGTGTTGGAAGTAATGATCGTAACACGAAAACTTAACATTGAAAGTATTAAAAACAAGAATTCCGCGTAATCAAATGTCTCGCCTTGTCCCGCCGCCTTGACCTCGAGCCTGGGCCAGAAAGCAATTTTCACTGGCCCGAACATATACAATTATTGACTAGTGAGCCATAGAATATCAGATTATATTCTATGGCTCACTAGTCAATAATTGTTTTAGTATATGATAATAGTCGGTATATAGCACTTACGACCTTATGCTACTAGACAAAAATGGAAAAAGAATTTGAAAAAAGAACAAGAAACGAGGCCACTTTTTGTAGACTAGATGGCCGTGGCCTGCATGTCGCGCCTTGGGGCGAGGCATGGACACTAAAAAAAGAGATATAGTAGATGGAAAAACTTTAACCGGACACACGGACGGACGCCAAAATGCCGACTATATCGCGCTTTCCGCAAGCGGGCGCGACAATGATGATAAACACCCATGTGAAGTATCAAGGTGAAGCAGTTGCAGAGATATAGTACACAAAACAAGAAACGAGGCAAAGCCACGAAGGCCAGGTTTTTTCCAAGCATAGACACTTGGATAACATAATTATACCCACTTTTTGTAGACTAGATGGCCGTGGCCTGCATGTCGCGCCTTGGGGCGAGGCATGGACACTAAAAAAATAGATACAGTAGATGGAAAAACTTTAACGAAAAAACTTTAACCGGACACAGGGTATCGCGCTTTCTGTAAGCGGGTGGGACAATGATGATAAACACCCATGTGAAGTATCAAGGTAATGGGTGAAGCAGTTGCAGAGATATAGTACACAAACAAGAAACGAGGCAAAGCCACGAAGGCCAGGTTTTTTCCAAGCATAGACACTTGGATAACATAATTATACCCACTTATTGTAGACTAGATGGCCGTGGCCTGCATGTCGCGCCTTGGGGCGAGGCATGGACACTAAAAAAATAGATATAGTAGATGGAAAAACTTTAACCAAACAAGAGCTCCGCGGAGCAAAATGTCCCGCCTGGCGCAGTTTGATAGTATATATGGAGCTTGTAATAACCTTGGGGTTAGTGAGCACCATGGGCTTTCTGTAGAATGATGCGGGATGTTGTTACAAATGCATGTATGGAATATTAAAGCATAAACTGAGCGTTAACTTTTCCAAACACGTAAATTTCTAAGTCAGTGACCTTCACCTTTGGGGTTAGCGGGCACCATGGGCTTTATGTAGAAGATGATGCGGGATGTTGGTTTACAAATGCATGTATAATTTTAAAGTCATACTGTAGCGTTAACTTTTCCAAACACGTAAATTTCTAAGTCAGTGACCTTGACCTTTGGTTAGCGGGCACCATGGGCTTTCTGTAGAATGATGCGGGATGTTGCTACAAATGCATGTATGGAATATTAAAGCATAAATTGAGCGTTAATTTTTCCAAACACGTAAATTTCTAAGTCAGTAACCTTGACCTTTGGGGTTAGCGGGCACCATGGTCTTTCTGTAGAATGATGGGCTTTCTGTAGAATGATGCGGGATGTTGTTACAAATGCATGTATGGAATATTAAAGCATAAACTGAGCGTTAATTTCTAAGTCAGTGACCTTGACCTTTGTGGTTAGCAGGCACCATGGGCTTTCTCAAGAATGATGCGGGATGTTGTTACAAATGCATATATGGAATATTAAAGCATAAACTGAGCGTTAACTTTTCCAAACACGGAAATTTCTAATTCAGTGACCTTGACCTTTGGGGTTAGCGGGCACCATGGGCTTTCTGTAGAATGATGCGGGATGTTGTTACAAATGCATATATGGCATATTAAAACATAAACTGAGCGCTAAAACTGAGCGTTAACTTTTCCAAACACGGAAATTTCGCTAAAACTGAGCGTTAACTTTTCCAAACACGGAAATTTCTAAGTCAACGACCTTGACCTTTGGGGTTTGCGGGCACCATGGGCTTTCTGTAGAATGATGCGGGATGTTGTTACAAATGCATGTATGGAATATTAAAGCATAAACTGAGCGTTAACTTTTGCAAACACGCAAATTTCTAATTCAGTGACCTTGACTTTTGGGGTTAGCAGGCACCATGGGATTTCTGTAGAATGATGCGGGATGTTGTTACAAATGCATGTATGGAATATTAAAGCATAAACTGAGCGCTAACTTTTCCAAACACGGAAATTTCTAAATCAGTGACCTTGACCTGTGGGGTTAGCAGGCACCATGGGCTTTCTGCAGAATGATGCGGAATGTTGTTACAAAGGCATGTATGGAATATTAAAGCATAAACTGAGCGTTAACTTTTCCAAACACGAACATTTCTCTAAGTCAGTGAACTTGACCTTTGACGTCAGAGGGCATCATGGGCTTTCTGTAGAATTATGCAGGATGGTTACAAATGCATGTATGGAATATTAAAGCATAAACTGAGCGTTCACTTTTCCAAACACGGAAATTTGTAAGTCAGTGACCTTGACCTTTGGGGTTAGCGGGCACCATGGGCTTTCTGTAGAATGATGCGGGATGTTGTTACAAATGCATGTATGGAATATTAAAGCATAAACTGAGCGTTAACTTTTGCAAACACGCAAATTTCTAATTCAGTGACCTTGACCTTTGGGGTTAGCAGGCACCATGGGATTTCTGTAGAGTGAGTGAGTGAATAGGGTTTAACGTCCGCTTTTCTGACATAGAGGTACAAGCCTCAGGGAGTCTACACGCAGACGGGTCAACGGGGTCGAGTCCCGTATCCACCTGTCCGAGGGGGGTAAATCCCAACTTCAGAACTCAATATTTACAATCAAAATATATATTCAGTCTTGAAATTAGAACAACCTGATCTGGTGCCAGGCCCTCGCCACACCAGCATCATTTATCCCATCCCCTAAAAGTAATAGTAATATATTAGCGCTAATCTTACTTTTATATATGGGGCATAGCCTGACTCAACTCTCACATACAAGAAAGCCAAAAATGTACATGAGGGCCAAATCCGGTATAGTGGGTTGCGGAAAGTATGAACCCAATCGTTAAGCCAGTTTAGTCGCCTTTTACGACAAGCAATGGCTACTGCAGCACTATTCTCAGGATCAGTTGATCACGCCCCGGTGCCTGCACGGGGCGGGATTTCTGTAGAATGATGCGGGATGTTGTTACAAATGCATGTATGGAATATTAAAGCATAAACTGAGCGTTAACTTTTCCAAACACGAACATTTCTCTAAGTCAGTGACCTTGACCTTTGACGTCAGAGGGCATCATGGGCTTTCTGTAGAATGATGCAGGATGTTGTTACAAATGCATGTATGGAATATTAAAGCATAAACTGAGCGTTCACTTTTCCAAACACGGAAATTTGTAAGTCAGTGACCTTGACCTTTGGGGTTAGCGGGCACCATGGGCTTTCTGTAGAATGATGCGGGATGTTGTTACAAATGCATGTATGGAATATTAAAGCATAAACTGAGCATTAACTTTTCCAAACAAGGAAATTTCTAAGTCAGCTACCTTGACCTTTGGGGTTTGCGGGCACCATGGGCTTTCTGTAGAATGATGCGGGATGTTGTTACAAATGCATGTATGGAATATTAAAGCATAAACTGAGCGTTAACTTTTCCAAACACGGAAATTTCTAAGTCAGTGACCTTGACCTTTGGCGCTAGCGGGCATCATGGGCTTTCTGTAGAATGA
Organism: Conchocele bisecta; assembly: GCA_029237695.1. NCBI lineage: Eukaryota > Metazoa > Mollusca > Bivalvia > Lucinida > Thyasiridae > Conchocele > Conchocele bisecta. Next base: position 96,262,809 of record CM055265.1, on the reverse strand, counting down.
TGCGGGATGTTGTTACAAATGCATGTATGGAATATTAAAGCATTCCATTGAGGGAAACAGAAGTTACAATGAATTAACCTGAGCGTTAAGTTTTAGAAACAGAGCTAAACACAAAAACTTAACATTGAATGCATGTGAAAAATAGGTCAATCAACCATGAAAACTAGGTCAAGGTCACATGGGCTCCCTCTGTGTGAGATGGTTACACCACAGTGTTGATGTATACCGAAGCATTCCATCAAGGGAAACAGAAGTTGTAATACATTAAACCGAGCGTTAACTTTTCCAAACACGGAAATTTCTAAGTCAGTGACCTTGACCTTTGGGGTTAGCGGGCACAATGGGATTTCTGTAGAATGATGCGAGATGTTGTTACAAATGCATGTATGGAATATTAAAGCATTCCATTGAGGGAAACAGAAGTTACAATGAATTAACCTGAGCGCTAAGTTTTAGAAACAGAGCTAAACACAAAAACTTAACGTTGAATGCATGTGAAAAGTATGTCAATGAACCATGAAAAGTAGGTGTAGGTCACATGGGTTCCCTCTGTGTGAGATGGTTACACCACAGTGTTGACGTATACCAAGTATGGAGGTCGTAGGAGTTATAGTTTTCTGGAAACTGTGCTAAACGCAAAAACTTAATGTGAAATGTTGACGCCGCCGCCGCCGCCGACAACGGAAAAGCTATGCCTATGACCCGCTTCTGCTAAAGCAGGCGGGACAAAAACTTTAACCGGATGGACGTACGGACGGACGTATGCCAAAATGCCGACGATATCGCGCTTTCCGCAAGCGGGTGCGACAATGATGATAAACACCCATGTTAAGTATCAAGGTAATGGGTGAAGCAGTTGCAGAGATATAGTACACAAAAAAAATTTAACAAATAAATTCAAAGTAATTTGACCTTGACATTGGGCACAGGGACCGCACGGTTGGGGGTTAGAATGAAAATATGGACGATGATAAACACGCATGTGAAGTTTCAAGGTAATGGGCGAAGCAGTTGCAGAGATATAGTATAACAAAAAAGTTTTAACCAAAAAATTTAACCAGACGTACGTTAAAAAGTTAACGTTGAAAATGGCTAAGTCAATTACGTAGAAATAATAGGTGAAGGTAAAAAAAATGGTCACATGTTGGATAGTTGTATGTGGTAGGCACCCCTTGGTTATGAAGCTGTGAAAGTTTGGTGGTCCTAGGTGGTACAGTACCAAAGAAATGGACTTAAACACGAAAACTTAACATTGAAAATGGCTAAGTTGACTGCGCGGAAAAAATGGGTCAAGTTAAAAACAAGAAACGAGGCAAAGCCATGAAGGCCAGGTTTTTTCCAAGCATAGACACTTGGATAACATAATTATACCCACTTTTTGTAGACTAGATGGCCGTGGCCTGCATGTCGCGCCTTGGGGCGAGGCATGGACACTAAAAAAATAGATATAGTAGATGGAAAACTTTAACCAAAAAACTTTAACCGGACACACGGACGAACGGACGGACGTATGCCAAAATGCCGATGATATCGCGCTTTCCGCAAGCAGGTGTGACAATGATGATAAACACCCATGTGAAGTATCAAGGTATTGGGTGAAGCAGTTGCAGAGATATAGTACACGAAAAAACTTTAACAAAAAATTCAAAGTAATTTGAACTTGACATTGGGCACAGGATCGCGCTTTCCGCAAGCAGGTGCGACAATGATGATAAACACCCATGTGAAGTATCAAGGTATTGGGTGAAGCAGTTGCAGAGATATAGTACACGAAAAAACTTTAACAAAAAAATTCAAAGTAATTTGAACTTGACATTGGGCACAGGATCGCGCTTTCCGCAAGCAGGTGCGACAATGATGATAAACACCCATGTGAAATATCAAGGTATTGGGTGAAGCAGTTGCAGAGATATAGTACACGAAAAAACTTTAACAAAAAAAATTCAAAGTAATTTGACCTTCACATTGGGCACAGGATCGCGCTTTCCGCAAGCAGGTGCGACAATGATGATAAACACCCATGTGAAGTATCAAGGTATTGGGTGAAGCAGTTGCAGAGATATAGTACACGAAAAAAAACTTTAACAAAAAAATTAAAAGTAATTTGACCTGACATTGGGCACAGGATCGCGCTTTCCGCAAGCAGGTGCAACAATGATGATAAACACCCATGTGAAGTATCAAGGTATTGGTGAAGCAGTTGCAGAGATATAGTACACGAAAAAACTTTAACAAAAAAAAATTACAAAGTAATTTGACCTTGACATTGGGCACAGGATCGCGCTTTCCGCAAGCAGGTGCGACAATGATGATAAAACACCCATGTGAAGTATCAAGGTATTGGGTGAAGCAGTTGCAGAGATATATACACGAAAAAACTTTACCAACAAAAAAAATTCAAAGTAATTTGAACTTGACATTGGCACGGATCGCGCTTTCCGCAAGCAGGTGCGACAATGATGATAAACACCCATGTGAAGTATCAAGGTATTGGGTGAAGCAGTTGCAGAGATATAGTACACGAAAAAACTTTAACAAATTCAAAGTAATTTGACCTTGACATTGGGCACAGGGGCCGCCACGGTTGGGGGTTAGAATGAAAATATGGATGATGATAAACACCCATGTGAAGTTTCAAGGTAAGGTGGGCGAAGCAGTTGCAGAGATATAGTATAACGAAAAAGTTTTAACCAAAAAACTCTAACCAGACGTACGTTAAAAAAGTTAACGTTGAAAATGGCTAAATGTCAATTACGTAGAAAGATAATAGGTGAAGGTAAAAAAATAAAAAAATGGTCACATGTTGGATTAGTTGTATGTGGTAGGCACCCTTTGGTTTTATGAAGTTGTGAAAGTTGGTGGTCCTAGGTGGTACAGTACCAAAGAAATGGACTTAAACACGAAAACTTAACATTGTAACGCGAAAACTTAACATTTGAAAATGGCTAAGTCGACTATGCGGAAAAAATGGGTGAAGTTAAAAAAAAAGTAACATGTTGGATAGTGATATGTGGTGGGCACCCCTTGATTATGAAGCTGTGAAAGTTTGGTGGTCCTAGGTGGTACAGTAACAAAGAAATGGACTCAAACACGAAAACTTAACATTGATTGTGGACGCCGCCCGCCCGCCTTTCGCCAATCCAATAGCCTGGATTTTTTTTTCAAAAAACCTGGCTAAAAAAGTAACATGTTGGATAGTGATATGTGGTGGGCACCCCTTGATTATGAAGCTGTGAAAGTTTGGTGGTCCTAGGTGGTACAGTAACAAAGAAATGGACTCAAACACGAAAACTTAACATTGATTGTGGACGCCGCCCGCCCGGCTTTCGCCAATCCAATAGCCTGGATTTTTTTCCAAAAAAACCTGGCTAAAAAAGTAACATGTTGGATAGTGATATGTGGTGGGCACCCCTTGATTATGAAGCTGTGAAAGTTTGGTGGTCCTAGGTGGTACAGTAACAAAGAAATGGACTCAAACACGAAAACTTAACATTGATTGTGGACGCCGCCCGCCCGGCTTTCGCCAATCCAATAGCCTAGATTTTTTTTAAAAAAACCTGGCTAAAAATCAAAGTAATTTGACCTTGACATTGGGCACAGGGGCCGCACGTTTGGGGGGTAGAATGAAAATATGGATGATGATAAACACCCATGTAAAGTTTCATGGGCGAAGCAGTTGCAGAGAACGAAAAACTTTAACCAAAAAACTTTAACCAGACGTACGTTAAAAAGTTAACGTTGAAAATGGCTAAGTCAATTACGTAGAAATAATAGGTGAAGGTAAAAAAAAATGGTCACATGTTGGATAGTTGTATGTGGTGAGCACCCCTTGGTTATGAAGCTGTGAAAGTTTGGTGGTCCTAGGTGGTACAGTACCAAAGAAATTGGACTTAAACACGAAAACTTAACATTGTAAACGCGAAAAGTTAACATTGACTGCTCGGAAAAAATGGGTCAAGTTCAAAAAGGTAACATGTTGGATAGTGATATGTGGTGGGCACCCCTTGGTTATGAAGCTGTGAAAGTTTGTTGGTCCTATGTGTTACAGTAACAAAGAAATGGACGGAAACACGAAAACTTAACATTGATTGTGGACGCCGCCCGCCCGCCTGGCTTTCGCCAATCCAATAGCGTGGATTTTTTCCCCAAAAAAACCTGGCTAAAAGTGGAAAAAAAAGTTAAAAAAAAAAATGTTTAAAATGATTTTTTCCCAAAAAAACCTGGCTAAAAATGGGAAAAAAGTTTAAAAAAAAAAAGTTAAAAAATTAACAAAAAAATAATGCTCGCTACTGGAGCTCAGAATTTTTATAATAGTCCTATATTTATCTACATATCATATCTGCACAGGTCCACATATTGCCACAATATTGTCAACACAGTTTACGGAAATGTAATACCCAGGTATAATAATTTACCTGTAATAATTTAGCTGGACATTTAGTGGTCAAGCTGGAAATTTGCACATGCTTGCACATGCAGAAGTGTTCAACTGGAGAAGGCTATTGTTCTCTCTACAGGTAAGGTGTACGAGAAAACGGGTCTTCATGCATTAATGTTCAGTTTGTAGCATAGAAAGAAATAGAGTTTGACCTTGACCCTGGAGACCGGAATTTTTTTTAATAGTCCTATATTCACTACCATATCATAGTAAAGGTATGTATAAAGTTTGATGACTGTAGCTGATAAGGTGTTGTAAGTAAGACCGTTAACAGAAAACTTAACATTGAAATGATGACCGGACACGGACCAAAACCTATGTCTCGCTTTCCGCTTTCGCGGGCGAGAAAAAATAGAATTTGACCTTAACCCTGGGGGCCCTGAGAAAAACAAATTAATAGTCCTAATATTTCACTAAAAATCATTATTAAAGGGATGTATAAAGTTTGATGACTGTAGCTGATAAGGTGTTGAAGTAATGACATTACGCAAAAACTTAATATTGAATGTATTAACAAATAGAGTTTGACCTTGACACTGGGGCCCGCCAATTTTTTTGTAATAGTCCTATATTCATGTACATATCATAGTAAAGGTATGTATAAAGTTTGATGACTATAGCTGATAAGGTGTTGAAGTAATGACCGTAACACGAAAACTTAACATTGAAAGTATTAACAAATACAGTTTGACCTTGACCCTGAAGTGCGCCAACATTTTTTTAATACGGTAGTCCTATATTCATGTACATATCATAGTAAAGGTATGTACAAAGTTTGATGACTGTAGCTGATAAGGTGTTGAAGTAATGACCGTAACACGAAAACTTAACATTGAATGATGACGCTGCCGACGACTCCAGAAAAGCAAAACCTATGTCTCGCTTTCCGCTTCGCGGGCGAGACAATTATATATACTACTCTTGAAATAAATACATGTAGATGCATAAACGTTCAAATTGTGTGTGCGTGTGTGTCTGCCTCAAATCAATGATAGTATCGTTGATGTCCAAATCCTCTATTTTCTAAGTTCATGTAGCTGTTGTCATACATTCATTCAGTTCCTCGTAGTGGTCCCTCTAGTCAGCATTTGTTGACACTTTGCTATGTAAATGAAGCATTTGTCTTACCCCTAGTCAGGCATTAACATAAATATTTGTTTTACAACACATACATTGCATACATATAATTTCCAAACATAAATTGTTCATCTGTGTGGATACCCACTTCCCAGGGTAGATAACTGATGCTTCAAACTTAGGCTTTATATATTGGCACATAAACCCTGTTTAAATGAAAGTCGTTGAATGAGCATTGCTATATTGAAATAATAATGTAATAAGTGCAACCCATGATGTTTAACGCCATTGTTAAACTATATTTTAATCTGCGTTAATCAGCCTTTTATTTGTTGAATTCAGGTGCGTGCGATAATTGACAAAAACACACATATTTGTTGTTTAATAGTATTGCATTAAAGTGATTAAAATTTCTAAAGTGATCATAATACATAATCCTTTACTCAATTCAATGACAATGTATGGTAACGTACGTACAAGCAACATCGAACAGCCTTTGTGGCATTCGTCAGCCTTTGTGGTGTTTAAGGTGACCGGTTTAGAAAGGTGTTTCATGTACATACAAACACTAATTGACCATCTAAGACACGCTAGAATCACCTGTGGACTGACATAATGAATGACAAATGTCAATCCTATTGCTATACTTTGTTTGATGAAAATAACGTGATTTTTAATACTGGTAAAACTAGATTGGTCAGTAAGCGAGGCTTACGGAATACCCCCAGCGTGGGCCCAGGTACCCCTAAATATTTTGACTGTGGGCTTAGCGAGGGCGGCACGAACATGAATTTGTTTATACAGGGTGGCAGAGGTCCATTGGAGCAATGTGTGTGTGAAATGTGAAGCAGATCCGAGCAAGGAAATATAAGTTATAACCGATTTCTCTGATGTTAAGTTTTGTAAAGAGACTAAGTATGTGACCTTGACCTCGAGATCAGCGGGTATTTGTCACAGCATGATAGTAGAGCCTTAGAGGAATGCAAGCATGAAATATTAAGAATTTTCTATGAAAGAAATAGAAGTTATAACATATTTCTCTGATATTCCTCTGATGTTAATTTGTTTAATGATGGACGGACAACCTGACTCCAGTACACCCCCCCCCCCCCCACCCCCATCACCACCCACTTCTTAGCGGGGGGTATAACCAAAATTGGTAAACAAATATGTTCATTCCAGAATTTCCAACTTCCTGGTTCTTTGGCCAGACTTGATTAGGTGGACTCGATTCGCCACGGGGAAAACGAACCGAAATCAAACTAGTCGACGATAATTTCGGATTACCTCTGCTGTATTTCCCGAAGCTCGGAATACTCGGTATTATTCATTCAATTTGCTTTCGCCAACGACAATGATTATTGCGAACTGTATAGTCGGGACGTTATGGGGTTGAACTTGCACTAAGGTACTACTAACGTTTTTTGATGAATTATTGTCCCTGACGATGTACTTATTCGAAATCCGTCGGATGACACTTTGTCATCCTTGATCATTTCTTAAAATTCAAGATGGCGTCCAAGATGGCCGCCATTTTCCTAATAATTCTATATTTGCGGAAAAGATACTATTTTCTTCCGCAAAACGTTCACAATTCATTTAAACACGGTGCTGAGCTATTTAGAAAAGCAATCAATTCATTTTCCATATATATATTCAAGATGGCGTCCAAGATGGCCGCCAATTTCGGCAGAATTTCTTATTTGTAGAAAATATTTTTATTTTCATATTTTTAGTTCGAAAACGGTGCTGGGCTATTCAAAACAACAATAAATGTATTTACCACATATACATTCAAGATGGCGTGCAACAATTATGCATCTTGCATGTTCCTGTCAATTAAATGAATACTGAAAAAAAACCTGAAACTACAACTAATTTGCCATGTTCGCTATTACTAACCACTTTACACATTACATGATAATTAAGCCACTGACTTTATTACTCATCACGACCTTCATCATTTTCGTCGTCGGTGTCGGTCTCTTCTGGTTTGGTGTGTGGGTTGTTACACATTCCAAGGGAGATACATTTACAGAATGACGTGCATGATAGTGCTGCTCCATGACATGAACATGTATGCCTGGAACAAGCGGTTTGTGCACTACATCCGCACGCCACAACACGCATCAGTTCTGACGATGCCACATCAGACACGCCAGGACGTGGCGTGGGTATATTGCCAACTATGTCCCACCCAAAATATGATATGTTCACATCGGGTAGTGAGCACTTATCCGATGCCTTCCAAAGCATTGTCTGTAAGTGAGCACGCTTCACGTGTTCGTTCAACGCGGAATCGGTTGGTGGCAGACTCTTAATCTTTGGAGTGGCTATTTTGCTTGTGAATATAGAATGCCGAAGCTGATTCATTGATGATGAAGTGTCTTTGGCTTAGTACAACAAGCCCACAAACGTTCCCCCAGCAGCTGTCACTTCATCAAGTGGTGCGTCTGTCTCGCCAAGCAAATCCAGGGAAACTTCATGTTTTATCATTGACGTGACGCCAGATGCCTTCCCTTTACCGAACATGTAGCTGACTGTGTCGCATCCTGTAATTGCATGAACGGCTAGCTGTTGAGATGCTTTCGGTCCAAGCTTTGCAGCCGTGGCATTGATGTCAACCACTCGTCCATCCGACTTCTTCATGCAGATTTGAACAGGAGTCTGCCACTTCCAGCAAAAGTACACCAACAGTGCAAATATATCGGTATCATCTGAGATGACATGAATGTGTTGGCACTGCTGTTCCTGAACGAGAGACTTCACACATCTGATTATGATACAATCAGCTTCTTCGTGCGTGTACAGTGTCGTGTCTTCCCCGACCATGGTCACATTTGTAGCATTGTTTTCCGCACATATCACGTTTATCAACTCTTTTTTGTTGTGAGAGCTCTTCATTATTGTCTCTCTGTTTGGCAAGACCGTCTCTAGAGCGAGATTTACTGTTCGACACACAGTGGAACCAGTTCTTCTAACGCGCTCGTGCGTTTTTATTGAGCCTTCTATATATCTGTCGAAAACAACAACCACGGCGCATCGCTTTTCTACTGCTCGTGTAAAGTTTTGCACAAGATGTCTAACTGTTCCCGTTTTCGGCCAGGTGACGTGATACAGCATTTCATTCCCATCTACTACTTCTACGTCAGGGTTAGTGGTTTCCTCCCCCAAACAGATAGTCTGTGCAAAAGTTGAGACTTAGAACTCTTTCGCATGCTTCCAATCTCATCAAATAGAGCTGGGGGAAGAGGTGCAAGCTCGTAACACATCCATGTCTCCAAGGAAATGTCTCTTCTCTGGGAAATTACAAGTAGTCGTGCGTACAGCTTTTCCATGTCGTATATGGTTCTATCTGCAAGTTGCACCCCTTTCTTCATGGTTTCCATCGTTACTACCTTGGAATGAATGACATTGTAAAATCCAGAGGGTAGGTGTGATTTGAAATCGGCTGCCATTGATTCCCCAATGGCTACAGCTGAGTGAACATTTATCTTTTCATCGGCAACTTGTCCATTTACGATGTTCACCAGTACGTCCGTGTCATGTTGTTCTAATGGATGGGGGTATTTCGACAATTCCTGCTGTATTTTATGCCGGTCAATCTCATCAAGTTTCCTTCTGTGTAGCCGCTCTTCCTTGTGTTTGTCTGTCGTAGGATCGTACTCGTCGTCATCTCGGTCATGACACATGTCATCCATAGCCAGGGACACAGAGTTGCAAATGTGGTAAGAAAGAACCCATCTCGCCACCTGGTCAGGAGAGAGTGTCCAACTAGACACCCTTTGCCTTTCCGTACCTAATGTACGTTTGTTCCACAAACTGGTCTGAGAACACACCATTCCATGCCCCAGACCTATGTCGGCACACATGCCGGCCTTCATAAAACATCTCCAATGCTTTATCATCCACCAAATTCATGAATTCCATTAGATGCCATGTGATGTACCTGGCATAATTCCAGTGTCCAGCTGCGAAGAAATATGGAAGCATCCTACTCATACAATACATGTGTAGTGCATACTTCCCTTCACGTTCAGTCCTAACAAACAGATGTGCTAGGATTGTGGGATATATAAAACAATCCACCCAAAGCTGACCTGTTCTTGATGAGCAAGCTGAAGCTAGCATATCATCCATCTCTTCTGTTGTCCTTGCACCAGAGAGAATGTTGCGTTTGAGAAGTCCCACAACAACCATACGAAATCCTCTCAGAGCCTTAGGCCATGCTTTACCGAGCATCATGGAGTTAATGCCTTTATATGCGACACTCAATATCTCGGTCAATCCTGAACCTTTCATCAGGGTTCCAATGCAGCCAAGAAATGACATCAATGTGTGCATTCCACCAGGTCTGACCAACAAAGACTTCCACCGTGTCGGGTTCGCCCATTTTATTTGAATGGCTACTTTGAACAATTGAAGGTCTGCTAGCAGGTGTACATACTACTGCCCATGCGATCTAAAACAATCTTCTATATAAACTAAACTGGTGAGTACTGTGTCTGGGTGACTGGGCGGTGAGTCAATCAGTGGGCCATACATGTATTTGGTGGCCTTTGCCACAAATCCATTCTCTCTTGCCAAATGTGTCATGTGCCATGACCACTCAACAGGCACAGTATCATCATCATGTGCTGTTATGTTTGTGAGCCAGTCCAAATCCGCTTTGAGTGATGAGCTAATATCATCCATTCTCTGTGTCACAACGTTGTATGGAACACCAGAGTGCACATTGACGGCAGGTGGAAGTGGATTTTTAGGACCGTCGTAATGTTGAACTTCAATGGGCGACAATTCACTGTGCTTTGCGCTGCTCATTTCCGCCAAACTGACCCTTGGTATGACAGGGTGTGATGTGTTGCTATCAGTTTCATCCTCCTTATCAACATTATTGGTAGGCTGTTGCGTGACTTCTACAACCAACGCATGAGTTTCTCTACACCCATTTGGCGTGGCTATATTCAGATCATAGTTGTCTATCCAGGACGCCAACTCTCCACCGTCGTCTACATTCAGTCCTCTAAGTGTATACGGCTGCGAACCTGTGTATATTGCTGCCGACGTACGGAATGTTAGAACCTCGTCATATGTAACTGTGATCCCAATTTCGTGCAATAAATACACCAGTTCCTTAGATCCGAATCGATGGTGTACTTTCAAGGCCAAGCCCAACGTTGTTTGATTGTATGCCTTTGTTATGTGAGCTTGGATCGATTGCGCGAGGGTAATATAGGCTCTACTTACCTTGCCATTAGAAACTAGGCCTGATATCAACGAAAGAAGTGTGGAGCTTGTGTTTTTCTATGGTTCTTTGATTTTCTGAACATGCCGATGTCATAGTTTTGTGTTCGCGGCAAATCGCGACATTCGGCAGTGATTTTATCTGTAAGTTTAGCCATCATAACTTTCTCCTCATTGTCATCCATTTTCTCTAATCGAAGATTACCAGGCAAGTGATCTTTGAAACAGAATAGACTTGCACAACCGCCAATATCGAGTTTCACCAAACGGTTGCCGAAGTGGTTCGATCTGTAGTTTCGTAATGATCTCCCTGCGACTGAGTGCATCAATTTCCATGCTCAACTCATTATACCGGTTGTCAAGTTCAACAGATGTCCATATATGACTTGGATCATCATTCATTATCTCCACAAGACGAAGAAAAACTCCATCATCGTCGGAAATTTGGTTGGCATACATGTTAGATTGTGCCGCCTTAACATTTTTCTCCTGCATAAATAATAGATAACAATCCGTGATATTGTGCATCTGCGGCGTGAAGATCGGATGATGCGCCAAGGATTCTTATTCTTACATCAGCAGCCTGAGAATCGCCCCTGTCCTCACAAACTTGCAAAATCTTAGATTTCATGCACATCCCTCCGGGAATGTCTGTAGTACTGCACTGTACTACTTCTCTCCATCTCGATGGGTTCTTTTTGTCGCGTGGCACACATGGACCACCGCAAAATAAACAGTGCCTTCTGAATTCAAATGATTGCAACTCTGACCGTCTGCGTCTGATAGGAGGTGCGCTGTGACACCGCTCTTCCATGCGACCATGTCTCTTATTAGACCTGCTGATATGCTGTTTCGAAGTGTATGTAGTTACACACGATTTGTGACATTTTATGTTGAAATCGGGATTGTTCTCAAGTTCATTTTCAAGAGTTAAATGAAGGGTGTCACCCCGCGACTTACTTGCCACTATTAGTGTCCGTATTCTCTGTGGACCTAACGATAGAAGACAACTGTCCCCCTGCGTGCAGTTTGGAAAGATGCATACCGTAGTAGACTTTGTGATAGAAGAATGTGACACAAAAACCCTGACTAATAATACACTACCGATTTCGCGGCTTAGTATTGAATATGCCAAGGGTTTATCCTTTGAACGTTGTGTCGTCTGGATACGCACTAGCGCATTTCAAGTTTTGTTTATGTACTTAATACGAATACGTAGATTATCATACAAAGCAATGCAATATATGTGTCGATGCAATAACGAATGTCTACATAATAGCGCCAAATGATGTTCATCAGCACAGAGTTAACACTGTTATATCGTTGTGATTGTATAGTTGACCTGAACAACACCGTGATGTTATAGTTGACTTGAACAAAACTGGGAATTACTAGTAATATTTGACTATAACAACGCTGTGATTTTATAGCTGTATTTTCATAGCATGCAGTTGTATGGGTACACTACCAGCTGCGTTAATCGTACCATATATGCAAAACACGAGTAAATCGACACTAGATGTGAATTTAGAGTAGTAGTAGGCCTACAGCATTTGTATAATTTGCCGTCCCCGAGCACGGCTGATGCCCATCCAGTTAACTTGTCCGAGTATGATTTATCAACAATTCATTCATATATATATAGTATTTAGTGCTTGAGATAAAAGTACAACCAAAGTTATATTCATATAACAGCGATCTAATCTAGTACGTATTTATCGGTAATATAATATGTGTGCATTTTACAAAAAAAATATTTTCGTGACCATTTTCAAACGACGATAAAAAAAAATGCTCAAGGATGACAGCGTGTCATCCGGCGGATTCTGTTTAAGGACATATTAAACTACCGAAATCCATCAAAAAACGTTAGTAGTACCTTAGTGCAAGGTTGGCCCATTTTTGGGGGTCCCACGTCTCGACTAGTATATTCTGCATAGATAAGTGTATTAAAAGCATTTTCACTATGTAAGTTCAACATAATTACGCAGAAATATATACTTTAATCATTTATTAAGCATTTACTATTCATAACTTTTGATAATATTTTTATTTTATGAGGTTCAAAATCATTCCGACGCTGTTCGTCCCAAATGGAAATTATATCATGACAATATATATAGAATATGGGGCTCCTGCAATATAATCTCAGTTTTAGCTTTCTCAGACCCTGCGGTTAGAAGTTTATATATAATTATACGCCTTTGTACAAAACTATATAGTAGTTTTGTACTTTTGTATAAAAATGTAAAACCATTTTACTGTTTTAAACTTCTCAGCCTTTGAGACTAGGAATTTGTCAAAATAATGCTTGCTATACCAAACTATATAGTTGTTTTGTACGAAAACCATAATCTTCAGCAAAATATATGCAATGAACCACGAAACCGCTATATCACAATCCCCCTAAGTCTGGCAGACTCTTGTCTGAATGGTTTCTCTATTTTATAGTATCTCTCCTTTAATCTTACTTTATGTGCTCCACATTGAACACAGACTTGATATTTTGCATATGTACCTTTACCACATTTGATACAGGGTTTCACTTGGCTTTTGTTCATTAGGTAGTTGTGTAGTTTTCAATATTTAGATTGTTTTGTAGGGTTTGAATGGCATGGCTCATGATCACCAACTTTTGTAAATGCACATTCCATGATTTACTTATATTATTTATTTTTTATTTGTTAAAATAAGTTATATTTAACAAATAAAATAAAGTAAAAAAGATGAGCACTAATAATATAGAGTATGTATTACAACTTCATCGTGATGGTGTTGTTAATGATGCCCAATTAAGAAGCGCATTAGATGCTTTGAAGCGTTGAACCAAAACAAAATGTTATAAATGAGCCCAAGCAAACCCCAAAAGATAAAAACCCAGAATTAAAATTGGTCAACAAGCCATTGTGTGTTTATTTCAAGTCATATGAAATAGATGCCCATGAATATAAAGACCCTAATATTCTGTTTGATGATAACAAGTCTACTATAATAAATCAAATCAATCAAGATATAAAAGAATATAAGGGCATAAAGTTTTCAATCGGCATTTCTTTAAAATTCTTCAAAGATGAAAACGGCGGAGAAAGAAAGTATGTCATCGGACAAGCCCATGGAGTACAAAGTGCTGTTCTTGATGGATCTAAAGTAGTTAAATTTTATAATAATCAAACTTCTTATTTACAAACCTGGATTGAGAAATTTACAAATACAGCATCGGCCTTGAGATCGAACACTGTATTAAACTGTACTTAAACATTGCAAAATATGAACCACTCAAAGGCTCTTCATATATTCCTTTATCCAAAGCATTGGCAAATAAAAAAGCAATAATTAATATAAAGAATGATGATAATGAATATTTGAGATGGGCTCTGACATCCGCTATGTATCCCGCAAAAAGTAACCTTAATAATATTTACAGTTATACAAAAAAAAAGACAATTTGAACTTGAAGGACATCGATTTTCCAACACCAATATCCCAAATGTTAAAAGTGGAGAAACAAACAATCTTGCAATAAATGCTTATGGATATACAATAACAAAAAGACAGAGAAAATAAGCATATTCCCATATTACATATCAGATCAACCAACATGATTGAATAGAATTAATTTACTTTTGATATCACAAGACGATGAAGTTGATGAAGAAGGTGAAGAACCAAAGAAAGAAACGCAATATCATTATTGTTGGATTAAAAACCTAAACAGACTACTCGTCGATCAAAACAAGGATAAGGAAAAAATACATTTCTGTGAACGTTGTCTATATGGCTTCTCACAAGAAGACTTACTACTCAAGCATAAAGAAGATTGTGAAGATCATATCCTTTTAGGTTGTGGAATACTACAGGGATTTTAGTTGTGCCTGGTTTTATTTTGAGTTTTAGGTTGCAGTTAGTCATTTTATAATGAAAAAAATACACACAGCTTAAAATAACTTGTATTCCAATCAACGCTGAAAAGTACATCTCATTTAGCATTGAACAACTCAAGTTATTAGATAGTTTCCAATTCATGTCTTCATCACTTGAAAAGTTAGTAGATGCAGCAGATAAATCAGATTTCAAAATCACCAACAATGTCTTCAACAATAAAACAAATCTACTTTTACGTAAAGGAGTTTACCCTTATGAATATATGAACAACAAAGAAAGATTCAATCAAACACAATTACCACCTATAGATAAATTTTACAGCAGTCTTACAGATGAAAGTATCAATAAAAAAGACTATGAACACGCACAAAAGGTATGGAAAGAGTTCAACTGTAAAACACTTGGAGATTATCATGATTTATACCTTAAAATTGATCTTGTTCTACTTGCTGATGTATTCCAAACATTTAAAAAATTTAAAAAAAACATGTATAAATGCATACAAACTTGACCCATTACACTATTATACAGCTCCAGGTCTATCATGGGATGCATTACTAAAACACACTCAAATAAACCTAGAACTACTAACAGATATTGATATGCATTTATTCATAGAAAAATGTATGCGTGGCGGTATAAGTATGGTATCCAAAAGACATGCAAAAGCAAACAATCGTCTTGTAGCTGATTACAATCCAACTGAAGAAAACAATCACATCATGTATTACGACGCAAATAACCTATACGGATGGGCAATGAGTCAACCTGTACCGTACTCCGGTTTCAAGTGGAAACCCTTAAACAGTAGAAACACAGTTGCTCAACCAAAACCAGGCAAAGGTTTAATCCTTGAAGTAGACCTAGAATATACAAAAAGCCTACATAAACTACACAACGATTATCCACTTGTAACTGAGAAACTAGCAGTAAAAAAAGAATGGTTATCAGAATATCAAACAGAACTTCTTAACAATAGCAATATGATAAACATAGAGAAACTTGTCCCAAATCTAAACAACAAAAATAAATATGTATTACACTACAGAAATCTACAGTTGTACATATCTCTTGGCCTAAAACTCACTAAAGTACATCGAGCCTTAGAATTCAATGAAAAACCATGGATGGAACCATACATTTATCTAAACACCGAATTACGTAAAAAAGCAAAGTCTGCATTTGAAAAAGATTTCTATAAACTAATGAACAATGCTGTATTCGGAAAAACTATGGAGAACCTACGAAAAAGATCAGACATCAAACTAGTAAGAACAGATGGAACCGAAAACGAAAGACTAAGAAAAATCATAGCTAAACCTAATTTTAATAGACGTGTCAAATTCTCAGATGAATTATCTGCTATGCATGTAAACAAAACTAAACTAACGCTAAACAAGCAAATCTATGTTGGCATGTCTGTCTTAGACTTATCAAAACATCTAATGTACGACTGGTACTATAGCAAACTGAAAAAGAAGTATAATGAAAACTGCACCTTGTTGTATACAGACACCGACAGTTTCTTAGTTGACATCAAAACAAAAGATGTATACAAAGATATGTCTAAGATGAAAGATGAATATGGCTTCTCTGATTACCCAAAAGATCATCCACTTTATGATGAAACAAACAAAAAAGTAATAGGCAAAATGAAAGATGAATGTGTTGGCACTTCAATAACAGAATATATTGGTCTACGCCCAAAGCTATACTCTATATTACGAGCAGACGAACAACTCATCAAGAAAGCAAAGGGAGTAAAAAAAGATGTAATCAAAAAACAAATAAACTTTGAAAATTACAAAGATGCACTTTTCAACAAGAAAACATACACTCATAACATGAATATTCTACGTTCCATACACCATACAATATACGGACTAACAATGAACAAAACAACACTCTCACCACTCGACACAAAACGATACATTGCACCCGATGGAATCATGACATACGCGTTTGGGTATCAGCCGGAACAATAAGAAGCTCTTCCTTTACAAAGCCTCTCTTTGGTGCCGGTGCCTTCAAATAATACACTCTTATACCTTGGGTAATAAAATGATAATCAATCTTGTGAATATCAACACTCCATATCGGGTCAGTAGCTCTACGTCTGCCTCCGCCTTCTTGTTCTCCAGGTTGGTATAAATATCTTAAGTTTACAGTAGGACATATGGGGTTGTCTTTTAATGTTTTAATTTCAATTGGAGAGGGTTTTTCGTCTCCGAATTTATTGCAGCGATTACTGCTGGTAGCCTCTTAACCCATTCTCTATTTCGTTTATGAGGATTGTCCAACTCCTTAGCATACTGATAACCAAACAATATTTCGGCTAGTGTCCTATTAAATCTTTCAACAATGGCTTGGTCTCTATGAATTTCTCTTCTACCGCGCCTTATATTTACATTATGTTTATCCATGAACTGTGTAACAGCACCCATAAATTCTCTCCCAGGATCTACTTGCAGTAAGTTTGGATATGTTAGTTTTCTTTTATAAATATTTTCAAAAGCTTTAGCAACTTCCTTGCTGTCCTTTGAAGTCAGTGGTTCTGCCTCTTTATATGTACTAGCAATATCAACAACAGTCAATGCATATTTATATGTTTTTCGACCAACAGTGTCATGTGGTAGGAATAATAAATCAGCTTGATGAACTTCATTCTTATTAGAAACATCAAACTTTGACCTCACTATTTTCTTTGGTGCAGGTAAATAAATCTGCCATACCGCTTGTTTCTTTAAGAAATTCAATGCTTCTTTATCACTTACTTTAGCTGCTTTTGCTAATTTCTTAACAGCTGTTAAACCTTTCCAAAATCCCTTAGGACTGTAATAAATTTTCTCAATTTTTTTTTATTTCTATTTAAGATACATTTCTATAACATAATACACAAAAATGAATCAGCAAATCACACCAGCCAAGTTTGAAGAAAGGCACAAGGAACAAAATGAATATAACACAATTAAATGGGCAGATTTAAAACAGAATTAAATCTATACTATTACAGATTACAGATGTGTGGATACTATTAATGGTGAAGCTATGCTTTTAACATTAAATGATGACACTGAAGCATGGACACCACTCTCTCTTAAATCTAAAATTGAACAAGTTAAATCTAAAAATAAGGAATTGCCATACTATGTAAGACCATTAGGGTTGAAGCCAAGTAAAAACAATAAGAAAAATAAGTATCATGCTTTTGATTTTGTCTGTTGAAAAATTGTTAAACCCTATTTTTGTTTACCCGACCGCACTCAAATGAAAGTCAAAATTTAGTGCCCATTTATATTTTTTAACATGTCTGTTTTGATTTGCTCTTGTAATATTTTGTTTTCTTCAGCAGAAATCTCAAACTTTATAGGTTTTCTAACATCAGCTTTCATTTGTTCATATTTATCCATCTCTCCCATGATCAATTTAAATTATTCATCAGATACATTACCATCTTGCAATGCAGTGGAAACTTTATTTGCAATAGAATTAAGTTTTGCCATTGCAAGTATACGTATTGCATCATGTTTTTCAGCCTTTTTCAGTAGTTTAGTATTAACAAATTTGCTTGTTAATGCAAATGCACCACATATACTACCTGCAATACCAAGGCCCAAGGAAACGGGCACTCCTACAACAGTTAATAATAGCCCGGCACTCGTCCCACCCATTACCAGACCAACAGTAGTTAACCCAGACTGAACACCATTTACAGAGCTCTTTTATATTTATTTCGTATTTGTTTCCTTGTCTCAACCTCATTTTTTAGCTTATGTTTTAAAGCACTTATTTCACTAAGCCTATAATGTTCTGTTCTATTCTCTTCAACTGGTAGTGGTGGATACAGTTTATCACTCATTTTATTTTTCTTAATTTTTAAATTTAAATATCTAATTCAATCAATACATTTACAATTGAAATGAAAGCTCTACTATATGTTGTAAGTGAAACGAAATTTAATACACTTCCAGAAGCAAGCTCGATTGGAGTTTGAAATATTGTATATGCCGAACGCGCTGTCCTTTATGTTTTGTTAAAGTTGCATTCACATTTGGGGTGCCATTAATACTAATCCCAATTTTTACTTCATCGGTTGAAAATCCATCTCTTGTGACACTGCATAAACCCATTCGTAAAACTCTCCCACTACACAACATAGTATAACCACAGTTTTCATGCGCTGAACCAGAAACACAATTTCCAAATGCAAATTCATAAGAGCCATCACGTAATGGCCCAGATTCTTCTGCCCATACACTTATTATAGGTTTACCTTGCTTAAGGTCATGTATTGTTTTTTTTAGGTTTGGGACATACATTTTATCTTTTACAAGAGTAGCAAATTCATTCATTTTCTTTTTAATCAACTCATCGCCTGTATCACTATATGATTTCGTTGCGTGCTAGTTTGTATCTCCATATATAGACATTTTACTTTATTGTTTATCTTATTTCAAATACAATAAAAATTGGCAGTCCGTGATTATTTAATAAATTATTACTATTGTCTCTAACTTCAATTCCCAACTCGTCTATGATACCACTTTGTAATTTTCTATATTCCGGATATTGAAATGATATTGTATCCGATTCTCCAAACGTAGTTTTGCTGATGGGTACAGTACAAACTAGAGCAGCTGAAGCTGCATCAACGGTTTGAGGCTTGATGTACTGACAAACGTACACTGGTAAAGTGATTAGAAGACATTGCCAATGACGAAAACATATGAAACTCAAAAAAAATTGATGCAATTCCAATGAAATTGAAAAAATAAAGTTTTGTATTTTCAGAATCGCTTGACTATTCTAAGCATTTTTCATTATATAACGTTCTACGAAATGTGTACCGTTAACCCCCTAGTCTGACATTGAAGTTAAGACGATTCTAAAGCACTCACAGCATGTCAGTTCGTATATAAAACCAGTGTCTGATACAGCCCACCATACCTGTCTGGCCTCCACCTCGAAGTTTGTCAGCTGTACACACTGTTCTAGGCGGCTAAGTTTATATGCTCGTTCTCAAACTTCAAATGCATGTAGCTCGCGCATTTGAGCAGATAGCTAAAAACTACCAGCGAACCGGAGATAGAGAATTTTATTAGCTTTTTAATGCAAAAAAAATATTTGAAATCGGTTGAATAATAAGGAAGTTATGACCATTTCAATTTTTTTTAAAAATTTTTTTAAAAACTTCAAATGCCTACAACTCTCTCATTTGGGCAGATAGCCAAAAACTACCAGCGAAACGGAGATAGAGAAGTTTTGTTGGCTTTTTAATGCAAAAAAAATATTTGAAATCGGTTAGATAATAAAAAAGTTATGACCATTTCAAATTTGAAAAATTGAAAAAAAATAAAAAAAAACTTCCAAGTTTGAAAGACAATAGAATCAGAAAAAAAACATATTCAAGCCATTGCTCTGAAAAATATCATCTTCTGTGCGGATGAATGTCCCGCGTGACGCTGTCAAAAATTATGTTGCTGAGATTACTGTACAAATTGGAAACTGTTTTTCAAACAAAGACCACCCGTTAAATAAAATAAAAATCTGAAATTGTTGATTTTTTTTTTCATTTTTCTCAATTTCACATGTCTATAGCTCTCTCATTTGAGCAGATAGCCAAACATTGTCAGCGAAGCGAAGATAGAGAATTCTCGCAGCTTTACAATTCAAAAAGAATTTTTGAAATCGGTTGGAAAATAAGGAAGTTATAGGGAATTATATGATATATGACGTCACTTCCGGTTTCGTAGAAAGTGACGTCATGAGAATTCTGAAAATTGCGTTATTCTCGTCTCACTGTTGATGCGAATCGGTATACAAAATTTGAAGTCGATCCGACCAGCGGTTTGGGCTGTAGTCTCGACGGCTGAATAAAAAGAAAAAAAAAACCAACGAAAACAAAAGGTTTGAGGAATCAAATTCCTCAAACCTAATAATGTTACTTATATTTCCATCTAATAGATTGTAAGATGAACTGACTTGATTTAGATAAATATAAACAGATTTGGTAGCAAAATCAACTGGATTGACGCTTGTATAAGTACCACTATCCAACTTGTGTGGATATATGTCAAAACCTAGTAATTTAAGTATATTTTCAGGAATATTAACCTCGTGTCCGGTTGTAACTGTGAAAGTACATTTCCCATTAGATTTATTTACACTAAGTGACAAAGCGGCATTACTTAATAAATTACTTAATCTATCAAATGAATATAATCCAGCGGGAATTGTCACTGCAGTTGGTCTAGCTCTAACAGTAGACCACTCGTATGTTTCATCCTGCAAAATATTGTACCAACCAACCCAGCATGTAAGACTTTTCAAACCAATTTCTCGCTTAGAATCTGTATTATTAATATATTCTTGTAGTGGAATTGGTTTTGCAATGTCAGTTAAAGTTTTATACATTGTTTTTAATTTAAAAATATTTTTAAATTAAAAACAATGGCATTCAAATTTAATAAGAATGCAAACTACAATGTCAACCATATATATGCTTTGAAAACGGTTCCAATGTTTTACAATGTTGATGTTTATATTACAAAAGATAAAAGTTTCAAAGGTACATACGCAAATGCTCTAGCAGGGTATCCCAACCCCCCAAATAACTGGTAATGTCTCAAACAACAACAAAGCACATCACATTTGGATGAATAATCCAATGGGGTGGTATCAGAATCAATTTAACTTTGCAATATGGTGTGCTACTTGTGGGTGTGGTGTTTCGTATAACCAGCATTTAACAATTACAAATGATCCGTTTTTGAGATCCTTATATGAATTTCATAGTATGTATCAAACACTTCGAATCTTAGCTCAAATGAAAGTCCTTTACCAGATGATCACAGCTATTGTTGGTATATTAATTTTGATCTTTCAGCTTACCATAGAATATGCACTGAATTTGGTATTAATCCAAATAAGGATTTCAGACAAAAAATAGACCATGGGAATCATAATCTTGGCGGTTTTACAATGTTTATGAGGCCTTCAGGGGGTCATAGATTGAGCCATGGAGATAAGTTATCACCATTTTTTGATGTACACGATTCTTTTACTCACCATGTTGATATTACTAATGCTTGGACTAGTTTTGTTCTAGATAATTAAATTGGGTTCACTCAAGCAGGGGTGGAACGATTAAATGATAGTATTAGAGTTTATGTGTGCTCAATTTTTGGAGCTCAATCTCAAACAAGAACTTCCATTATTGGTACTGGGACTGCATTTGATGCGCACAAACAATATTTAGCCAATGTTAATGATGCAATTAATAGAGCTGTAGACTTGCCCACAATAATTTCAAACTATCAACATGTACTAAAATATGCAAGGTCAAAAGTTGACTTTGCATATGGGATTGGTCTGTACATGGCTCCAAGCAACATGGATTTACAGATAGGAAGTATTCAAAATTACAATAATTTAATTGTAATTGCAACTGGTGATCAAACTGTTGGGTTTAATGGTGATGTAAATAGCCTACCAGTTCCACCGCCTGTACAAACACCAGATTGTTAAACCTTTGGATGTTAAACCTTTGAGTGTTAAACCTTTGAATGTTAAACCTTTAAAGATGTTAAACCCCTTTTGTTAAATATTTTTAAACCAGTTTAAAACATGACGCCAAACCAGCAGTCCCGCAATACCTGAATAAATAGAAGCAGTCAAACATGAAAATTATAAAACTGCACTAGTCACTGGTAGTATTGCAGTTGGGTTACGAGTGCTATTATTTTACTTTCGAGATAAAATATAATCCTTAGCAGCCATATAAAGAAGCACAGCAACTGTAATAATCAAAACCCATAAATGATTGGCTAGCAATCCAACAGCCTTTCCTGCTGCATTCAACACTCAAGCTACTATAGAACCGATTATCCCTGGTAATGCATCTACAGCTTTTCCTGCTAATATACCCAGTAATGATGTTTTAATTGTTTCTTTATACATTCTTTAGCTCCACCTTTTCCTGGTGGTTTGAGAGCGGCTGCACCACCACTTCTACCTCCAGTAATACTTAAAATTAAAGTAGAGATTATAAACCCTATAGCCGTCAAAACTGAAACAATAGTTACCCCCTGTTCTTTGAAGAGGGTTTTGAGTCTTTCTCTTAAAGTAGTATCTTTGTGTAATATTCTATCAAGGGTCTCTCTTATTCTGGATACTCGAGTTCTTAATACTTCCCTATCAGCTGAAATCGCTTCAAGACGTGCGCTCAGATACAATATCAGCAATTTCTCTTTCGATACGTTGTGCATCTGGACTGTCTGAATCAAATGTAGTTGCAGCTGCCAGCTTTAACACTGCAGCATCTTTATTTTTATCCAATTCATTTAACTTAGCAAGGTTGTTTGTTAGTGAGCCTCTTGATTGTTGCAGTGCTTTGCTTAATGCTTTAAGTTCTCTTAATGGCAAAGTTTCAAAATCATGTGTAATTGTAGTTGATGTTTCTTTTGATAGTGTATCAATGAGTTCTTTTACATGTGTTTCTGTTTCATCAACTGTACGTGGTAATTCAGACATTTCTATGTTTTCAACATTTGATAGTTCGTTTTCTATAGTTTGTATTTTATTAACAGCTTCTGGAGCCAAGTGGACCTCTTGTATATTCAATAACCGTTTTAGTTCAGCTTTACCCCTAAAAGTTCTTATTAAGATATTAGGGTTACCATTTCTACTAATGCTGTGATCCCCCAAGAACAGTGTTTTGTTTTCTGTGTGTATGTCTGGAATTAGTAACTGAAACTCCTGATCTGTTATGTTAAACTCTTTTTGTAATGCAGGTTTAAAAATCTCTAAAGTTTTTACTCGTAGAGGACGATCATTCTCTGGATTTTTTTTGCCGTTTGAAAATCAGGTAATGTCATTGGAACATCGGGGGGGGGGGGGGGGGGGGGGGGGTGGGGGGGGGGGGGGGGGGGGGGGGGGGGGGGGTATCAGTGGTGTTTCTTCATCACCATCAGGGTCATATGTCTCATTATCATAATGCATAAAATCTCCTTCTCCACCTTCAGCCATTATTTATTATTTATTTTAAAGTATGTAATTTATAAATAAAAAAAATAATACTAATGGCAACATATGGAAGAAAACTTAATCCTTACAGACATTTAAGAGAGCCTCTCGGTGTAAAAGGAATTAGACAATCAGTTAAAATAACAAATAATCCATCTACAATTGATCAAAACCAACAGCTTTTAGTGCGATTCCCAAATTTAGGTCCAAATGATTTAATCGTACCTGGAACAGTTCGTTTAGCTTTTACAATTGCATTAACCTCCACTGATGACAATCGCCGAGTGGTTCAACATCTGGGTCGTGCAATCGTCAAGAAAACAACTATTAAAATATCTGGTAATGACATTTTATCAATCGATGATTCAGATGTGTTTTACATCTATCGTGACCTATGGAAAACACCTCCAGAGCGAATTAATATGGTTTATCAAGGTATAGATACTAGTACAGGTTCAAATGTAACACAAGAATTCCGCCACGGAAGCGGTATCGCGCCTGCCGAGGCATTTGACCGTGAAGATTACAAGTAAATAAATGACCTTGACCTTGAGAATTTGGATGTGGGGGTGTGCGTAATGAAGCATCATCCCTAGACAAACATTGATGTGAAATATTATCAAAGTATGACAAGGGGTTAAAGAGATATTGTGAAAAAACAATAACTTTAACGCATTTCTGTTACAAAACCGGTGAACATTACAAGTAAATAAATGACCTTGACCTTGATAATTTGGATGTGGGGGTGTGCGTAATGAAGCATCATCCCTAGACAAACATTGATGTGAAATATTATCAAAGTGTGGCTAGGGGTTAAAGAGATATTGTGAAAAAACAATAACTTTAACGCATTTCTGTTACAAATTTCTGCTAGCTACATTAATTGCGGAAATGACATCAACATGGGCATCACGATATCACGTCCCATTAGATGTAACAAATACCAACAATTCGGTCATAAGCAAAACAATTGCAATCAAAGGACTGAAAGTCCTGAAATCCTTCGCAGTACGTGCTCAACCATTTTTAATTAATATTTCACACAAAAAATCATATATACTCCATTTAAAATCAATATATTCGTTGAATCAGTATACATTATCAATGCTGCAAAAACAATATTTATCGAGACAGAGTATTTGGGCAGTGTATCAGAGCATTAACGGCCAAGAAAATGGATGTGAAGAAACTTGGGAAGGGCAATAAACCTAAAAAGTGCATGAACATTACACCTGAAGAAGAAGAGAAAATGTATTCATCTGGGTCCCTAGGTACAAGTACACCAAAAAGCCTTCAATTCACGATATTTTACTATTTCGGAAAAATGTTCGGTCTGCGTGGACGAGATGAAGCAAGATAATTGAAATTCGGTGATATAAGAGATGAAAACGACATCCAATGGGGAAAAGTTTCTCGATTTCAATGAGAGAGCAAGCAAGACCAGGGATGGGGGGAATCTGTTGAATACACGAGACCACACCGAAGATATTTGCAACAGACAACACCAGGTATGTTTGCTGGCCTTGTAAGCGCAAAACTTTTTTGAGTCGTGAGATATTGTCGATAGAAAATTTAATAACTTGAAAACTATCACGGTTGTCATGACGATACTTGGAGAATCGATCAAATGTTCACGAGCGTAATGTTAATCGATCCTCAATATATCAGCATTCAAATATAAATATTTGTTTAGTTATACATTTTTTATTAATTCCAATATCTCAAGACACAATAAAGTTAGGTGCATACGAGCGGAGGTCCGATGTATTGTGATCACCACTACTTGTAGTCCATAAAAAGTATTTTGCTTTTCATACATTCAGTACAGAAAGTTTACTATATCATTGTTGTTAATAAGATAAATAGGTCTGAATTGGCATGGAAACATCAGCGAATAAAGCTTGTTGCGAACGGTAACTTGCAAATCTACTCGTGGACGGTATGGGAGCAAATTGCAAGAGTTAACCGCTTGCAAATATTCTGGGCCAGCATGTGAAAAAAAATATTGTTTCTTATCACTGTATTTTGTTGATATCGACTTAAATCCATAAATACATCTGAAGTTGAATTTGAGATATAATTCTGTGAATACAATGTACTGTGAAATTTGTTGGAAAAACTATTATATTTTTGTTTGAAATCAATATCGGCCGTCTGGCGTGACAATATACGAGAAACATAACATTTTTTATGGACCAATATTTCCATTTCAGAGACCGAGTCGCCCTGTCAAGATTTTTGAGATCTTCAGAAGTCGCCAACCTTCCGAGATGTTGGCTGCTGACAGTCCATTTTACCTGACAGCATGTACCAGAACAACGATTGAAAGGCACAGAAAATGAGCCATGGTATGACATTTATTATGTGAAATAATGCACTATGATTTTTTTCCATTTTGTTTTAAATGTTATTTAAACATTATCATAGGACACTGAAAATCATTACGGACAAGGCTGAAGATCAAATGAAGTTTTATAGAAAGTGACATTAATATTTAGTTAGAAAAGTAAAGTTAGAAAAGTAAAATAGTTATAAATACGACAATGTTTTGATAATTATTATAATTGGTGAAAAATGAGATGTAATTCAGTGCGTCTCTATAGTGATCTTAAAATGATTCTACAGCCTGGTCGATATGCAAAGTTCTCAAAAGTATTTCTTACACATTTTCTCCCAAATATTTATTTTCAGGTATTACCCACGGCCCATGGGAGAGGCTACACTTGGCAGTCTGATGAAGAATGCTGCAGAGCAAGCTGGAATCTCGTCACGGTTGACAAATCACAGTATTAGAAAGTCAACAGTCACCACTTTATCAAAAGCACGAGTTCCCCCACCAAAAAATAATGAAAATTACGCGACATAAAAATATACAATCCATCACACACTATGACGCCGAACTGTCTATCGGAGAACATCGTGAGATATCAAATATATTACAGTCTTGGTCAGAATATCGCCCCGCCCACCGAGCACAGTACAACTGGGTCTCAATTAATCGCCCCACCCGAGCACAGGCCACTGTATCTGTCCCTAGTAGTGTGAATGTTCTGCCGCTACAGGAGATCGAAAATGTCACCTCGTCAGCGAACACTTTCTCTGCACAAAAATCCATTTCCTGCAACATTCTTGTCTGGCAATACATTCCACGGTTTCGGAAACTTTGGAGCTGTACCTCCGTCTGCGTGTCGACTCCCTGAGGCTTGTACCTCTATGTCAGAAAAGCGGACGTTAAACCCTATTCACTCACTAACTTTGGAGCTGTACCAAATCACATCTGAAATTTAAATGTGATAAATGTCAATAAAATTCAGTTGTACGAAAATCACCTTATGGTATGCTAGTTGCGAACAGTAACTCTTGCAATCTACTGCCGTACCGTCTGTAGTCTGAGTTACAATTCCAAACATAGGCTTCCTTTGCAGAATAGCGAATCAGATTTTATTCAAACTTCAGCCTATGACTATGAGTGGAATCGCTACTGGATACGGATGGTAGAATGCCAAGTTACTGTTCGCAACTAATTGTAGTGATCTGTATTGTACTGAATATCATGTAATTGGTGTAAAACACACGTAGAAATGAGATATGGAGGGTGATGGTGTTTTTTTAGGGATAGTAAGCAGATTTTCAAGGCAAACACAAAATATTGTCTTTATGATCATTTATTGATGAATTTTGTTCAGTTGCCGTGATACTACCGTAGTACCGATACATGCGATAATTCAATATTGTGTATTATGTTGTTATTTTGTCTTCAGAACAAAATTAAATTCAGCAGTTGTTGAACGTGTCGAAATTATTGACAGTCGATCCGATGCTGATGGAGGTGCTTTATATTTTTGCCAGACGATTATATGAAAGTTTTGGGGTATTAACAATATTCATTGATATCGTCGGCAAATAAAACATGTGTTAAATAAACTTACGTGTTTAAGTATGGCTTTTTATCCAAATTTAACGCCTTTTTCCCGGTTTTGTTGTGTCTGTAGTGATGTCAGCCATCTTGGTTTTTCGTGTATTGTCAATACATTCCACGGTTTCGGAAACTTTGGAGCTGTACCAAATCACATCTGAAATTTAAATGTGATAAATGTCAATAAAATTCAGTTGTACGAAAATCACCTTATGGTATGCTAGTTGCGAACAGTAACTCTTGCAATCTACTGCCGTACCGTCTGTAGTCCGAGTTACAATTCCAAACATAGGCTTCCTTTGCAGAATAGCGAATCAGATTTTATTCAAACTTCAGCCTATGAGTGGAATCGCTACTGGATATGGATGGTAGAATGCCAAGTTACTGTTCGCAACTAATTGTAGTGATCTGTATTGTACTGAATATCATGTAATTGGTGTAAAACACACGTAGAAATGAGATATGGAGGGTGATGGTGTTTTTTGAGGGACAGTAAGCAGATTTTCAAGGCAGACACAAAATATTGTCTTTATGATCATTTATGTCATTTATTGATGAATTTTGTTCATTTTTGCTTCGTTGGCCAATGGAATTGAAAATGTTGCCGTGATACTACCGTAGTACCGATACATGCGATAATTCAATATTGTGTATTATGTTGTTATTTTGTCTTCAGAACAAAATTAAATTCAGCAGTTGTTGAACGTGTCGAAATTATTGACAGTCGATCCGATGCTGATGGAGGTGCTTCATATTTTTGCCGGACGATTATATGAAAGTTTTGGGGTATTAACAATATTCATTGATATCTTCGGCAAATAAAACATGTGTTAAATAAACTTACGTGTTTAAGTATGGCTTTTTATCCAAATTTAACGCCTTTTTCCCGGTTTTGTTGTGTCTGTAGTGATGTCAGCCATCTTGGTTTTTCGTCAGGTGAGCGAAATGACCTTGTCAATTTGCATAAACTGAAGCCATGACAGGATCACAGGCGCTCGGATTGTTCAACAAAAATAATAGAGTCGCATTTTATCACACTATCGGATTATTTAATGATTAGGATGCATATTTTGTTGAACGGGTATATAATAAATAGGTTATTGGATTTGTACGGAAATATATTTCGGCGTACTCGTTCGTTCGGCGCAACCTATAATTATTCAAACTCTAAGACAACGTTTCCTTTGTGAAGTGTATCGTACTGCATATGGTGTGTAACGTCATTATAGATTAGTTGATGTTTTAAGTAAAATGGACACCGATTAATAATATCGATGGCTCA
This sequence comes from Conchocele bisecta, assembly GCA_029237695.1. Lineage (NCBI taxonomy): Eukaryota > Metazoa > Mollusca > Bivalvia > Lucinida > Thyasiridae > Conchocele > Conchocele bisecta. Next base: position 96,233,946 of record CM055265.1, on the reverse strand, counting down.
ATATGATTATTTAAAGCATGCGGTATGTAACTGTCAAAAAACAATGTTTCTGTTTTAAATCATCATCATTTCGCTGTCCAATGTTGGATTTTATCGAGCCATTGACCTATGACTATGTAAACGATTCTATAATTTGTCTGCATAAAATGGCGGAAACTACTTTTCATGAGACACGGGGTTAATTGTATCATTGCGCGTGAAAAAAATATACTCAAATTAATACACGTCAGTTTATATTATATTAAATCAGATAAACATTTTGTAATATAAATGTCGTACAGAAAAATTAACAACACATGTATTACACTACACAATATAATGTTAGCTCACTATCAGAACTATTTTTCATGGCGTATAACTACGTATAAATTACATGTGGAGCGGTCGATCATTGCGCTAAAAATATAACCTTCCTAACAAAATATTTATTATGAAACACGACAGTTAATATTTTATAAAATCACAAACTGTTTTTAAAAATATAACTGTAGCTGAAAAATAATGTAACTGGCCAAAAATGTGAGTGAAACGTTCATAATGCACCGCTCGCTTTGGAACTCTCTCACGTGGCGTAGCTAGAATCATGAAGCATGAAGTACGTTCGTTGGTCGACAATTACTCATTTGCATAAAACATGTGTGGTCCCAAAAACCGTATAAGGACTATATCCAAGCAAATATGCTTGGATAAAAACAATAAAACAGTATGTCCCATATGTGGCTACTCACACTTACACGGCGTGCACATACACAAATACACGAGCTCAAGATTTTTGCAACAACTGCTACGTGTCTCAACAACATGAATGTGGACATAGGGCTAGTGATCCGTACTGTCCTATGTTTCTCAGATACAAAGAACAACTCGCCCAAAAAAACAATACTAGACAGCTCACTAGAAACGCACTAAAAGAACAACTTCAAACCCCAAATATTAACGTGAATCAGGAACAAATTAAGAATAAGTTTCCGCAAACAGACTATAACAAGCGAACGCCAGAGAAAACTCATATACCAGCTACACCTAAAACTAATAAACGAAAGAGCCCATGAAACATCTTACAAAGATTACCAAACTCCCAATAAAAACATTAACAAACAATCAATGAAGGACTATGTAACTAAACAGCAAGTTTTTGATCTCGTGACAGCAATCGAACTAGCACTCGAAAGACAATTAGGTATCCAAACTAATGGAATTATAGCTAGGTCAGATAACCAGCTCACATTTAAATACTGAGCCCTCCAACGTACATAATAATGTTGCCACCGATACCGGTGATGACATAATCATTGAAACAGTAAGGAATGATATATCTACCTACTACCCACCCACAAAAATAAGAAAGAATAGTTGCGACACAACAGTGGCGAAAAGCCTATTTAGCACTTACATATCAGATAACAACCATCCGCATCCAGCAATAGCAAACAGTAGTGGAAAATCAAATAAAATTATAGATAGTGTGGATGAGATAATAGACTTAGGCATAGGTATCTGTGAAGAAGAGATGCCTTCTAATCCTCCAAGTATGGACTCACTCCTGACAAACAAATCACCAAAATCGTCACAGCCCATGCCGGATACCCCCGACTCACCGGGTTCTGGGCTTGGACTGTCTGACATATCTAACAATAGTTCAAGCGATAACATTAACCCTAAAAATATGAGCGACGTTCAAATTTGCCAGACGATCACTGCTAAAAACAAAAATGAAACAAACAATAAGGTCACAACATCCACACCCAATGTTAGCCCAGCGGCAAGTCCAGTAAAAACAGTACACAAAATAACACTTAATAGACAAAAGTTAGCCCCTAACACTGTGAATCTTCCAAAGACCAATAAAGCGTCTAAAGGTAGAGACGAAGCAATAACAATAAAAAAGGCAAACGTATGGCAACAAAAACATGGACCAATAATAAAGACAGGCAAAGACTCGCAGCAGAAACAAAACAAGAACAATATACCAAAAACAACTCTTATAAGACAAGACAAAATATCACCAAATAGGAGACCAGTGCAATTAAATGAGCCAGAAATGGAATCAAATATGACACCGCTAAGTGAAATAATAGCGACTAAGCGTCACGGACTAAGACTCCCTGATATACAATAAAACATAAACATATTTAATAAAATTGTATGGGTAGAAACGGAACTAAAACCAACCAGACCCTGACAGTCCTTCAATGGAACTGCCGGGGATTTGTCAAAACAAAAAGTGAGCTGGTGAATGCAATAGAAAACTACATCATGTCACCCGATATATTATGTCTACAGGAAATGCCAAAACCTACAACATTACCAGGGTATAATCTGAAATCTCACTCAACGAACTCAACCAAAGGAAGCGGTGTAGGCATATTCGTGAAAAATGGTATATCAAGCATAGAATTTAAAACAAGTCATCTGAAAGAAAATAATAATATCCTATACTCGGGAGTTAAGATATTAAGCAATAAAGGCAACATTGACATTCTGAATATCTACATAAGTCCGAGTATTAATAAAACCGAAAACCTTCTACAAAACTTATACAAGGTAATAAAACAAGTTAGTAACAAAACACTGATATTGGGTGACTTTAACGGACATAATTCACTTTGGGACATGCATTATTTTAATAAAGTAAACAATATAGGCGATGAAATTATAACATTCCTAGATAATACTAATTACGTTTTATACTAAATAATGGCTCAGAAACGTACGACTCATCCCATCTACCAAGGGCTAAAAGTATAGGATCTGCACCAGACATCACATTAACTACACCAGCTCTATCTTCCTTGGCCTCGTGGACCATCCACAATTCAACACTAGGCAGCGATCACTATCCGATTATTACTAAAGTTTGTACCCATTATCACAAGAGAACTCCCGCAACAATTCCCAAATGGAAGTTAGGTCATGCAAACTGGGAACTCTTCCATCAACTATGCACCACTAGGTTACATATCGATGTGAATTTAGATACAAAAGACTATCACGATGAAATTGTGAGCACACTCTACGGAATAAGTAAAGAAAGCATACCACAGACAAGTGGTAAAGCACATAATCGCCCTACCAATCCCTGGTGGACACCCGCTTGCACAGAAGCCATTAAAAACAGGTAAAACTGTCTGCGAAGATGGAAACAAGCCTATAAATATCATGTACAACTAAAACAAAGAAGGCTGGAGGAATACTTGGGAAGCCAAGAGCCTGGCGTCCTGAAACCATTAAAACAGCAAAAGAGAAAGGTTGGGCGAATTTTATATCAGCAATTACGAGAGATAAAACAAGTAAAGAAGTCTGGAATTTATTTAATCGAGTAAGAGGTAAACCAACACAACAAATGTCCCCATTATCACATGATAATACATTAATATGCGATGAAAAACAAAAAGCAGAGGTGCTCACAGATCATTACAATAATATGTCTAGCAACAGTAATTTAACATCAGAATTCAGAATAGAAAAATAAAAAGAGAGACCCGAAAATACAAGCTAAGATAGACAACCATACTCTGACACCAGACCTGAATACTGACTGCCTCAATAGGTCATTTATAATGTCGGAACTTAAAGCTGCCCTTAAAACTAAAAAAAGTACTGCACCAGGAGCAGATAAAATACATTACAATATACTTAAACAATTACCACATGAATCAATGGAACAACTGCTGCTGCTAATAAATAAATCCTGGGCCGAAGGCTCCCTGCCTGACGCTTGGAAAGAGGCTACCATTATCCCAATAATCAAACCAAACAAGAATGCAACTCTACCAGCCTTATACAGACCCATTTCACTAACATCTGTAATATCTAAATTAATGGAAACTATGGTGGCCATCAGACTAAAACATCATTTTGAATCTAGTCAGAAAATTGGCCCAACCCAGTCAGGATTTAGAAATCATAACTAGCTCGATTAGAAACAGTTATTAAAACAGCACAAATTAAAAAAAAACTAGTCGTAGCTGTATTTCTAGACTTAGAAAAAGCCTTAAATTAACCTAATGTGGACAAAGGGAGCAATAGAACAACTAATTGGGAAGGGCATAAACAACAGAATGTTGCTATGGTTAGATAACTTTCTGACGGGCAGAAAAATTAGAGTAAGAATAGGCACAGAGCATTCAGAATTTCAAAGTATTGATAATGGCAGCCCCCAGGGTAGTGTCATAAGCCCAACACTATTTAATGTCATGATAGATACATTATATACAGAATTAAACAGCATGAGTACAAAACAAAACCAGGCCTATTACAATTTGCCGACGACAGCGCGATCTGGAAAGAGCATACAGATCTCAGAGTAGCCCTGGGGGTAATACAGACAGCACTAGATAAAATAACAATTTGGCAAAACAAATGGGGCTTTAAAATCTCCCCGCTTAAAACTGAGGCAGTCATATTTCATGGCGGTGGATTACTCTGCTATAAAAATGAGGAGCAGCGGTATGCATACATAAGAGAACAAACTTATAAAATTAAAGATTTAACTGTAAACAGTCAAGCAATACCATACACAAAATGTGTAAAATTCCTGGGTATGTATTTGGACGATCGACTTACCTGGGGGACACATACAAATAACATAGTTCAACGCTGTAGAAAAGATCTCAACTTAATGAAACTAGTATCGGGTACGTCATATGGAGCGGATAAACTATCCCTTCTATTGCTGTACAAAGCTCTATTATTATCAAAAATGGACTATGGCAGCATGCTGTATAAAGACGCTGCAGCGGAACTCTTAGATAAACTAGAACTAATTCAAAGAGCGGCCCTCAAAGTGGCAACAGGTGCATATAAATCAACTAGAGCCGCTGCAGTCGAGGTAGAAACCGTAGTAGAACCATTAGATCTGAGGCGTGAAGGAAATCTAATCAAATATTGGGCGCGCACCCAGCCACATGGTGTAAACCTGCCAGTTAACGAACAAATACGACCTAGGCGGGTATACAAATATAACAGAATAAGACTTAAAAAAGAAGCAACCATAAAAGAAAATAATCAAAAGTATAAAAACAAACATAACGATAAAGAAGCAAACAAAATTAAAAAAGAAAAATCCACAGGTAAGAAATTACAAACATGTTACGCTATGAATGCCCAAATACTAACTCAAGAATATGGACTGAATGATTGTGAAATCAGATCCATATACCTTACTATCCTTTCGAAATAACTGCTCAATCAGATCTAACAGAAATAATAAAAAATAAGACAATTGATCCAATTCTTAACCTAAAACTAGCAACAGACCACATAAACAAAAAATGGAAAGATAGCCTGCAAATTTACACGGACTGTAGCAAAAATATCGAACAAGGCATCACATCCGCAGCTTTCGTGATACCACATTTAAATTACGTAGAACAATACAAGCTGACTTCCACACTAACAGTATTCACATCAGAATTAATAGCAATTGAGAAGGCCCTCATTTATAACCTAACATTAGATAATTATAAGGATACAGTCATCGTAACTGATTCACTAAGCTCCGTCCAAGCAATCAACTCAGGTACTTCTAAAACAAGACCTGACAAAATACATCTCATCAAAACATTAATAAGCAATACAATATCTAAAGGCAAGCTGATAAACATAGATTGGGTCCCTTCCCATATTGGAATACCCGGTAACGAAGACGCTGATAGGGCTGCAGGCACAGCGCATTTAATAGGAAACAATGAAGCAACATTACCAACACATCATGAAATATATTCTCTCATCAAACACAAATGTAGGTGAAAGTGGCAAACAAGGTGGAATAATGAACACTTAGGCAAAAATGGTGGACATATTTTGCAAGCAATGTGCCCCACCATCCCTACAAAATGTAAATTGTATAGTAAAGATAGAAGAGCAGACATAATTATATCCAGACTCAGGCTAGGCAGAAATGGCATAAAATCTAATCTATACCATCATGATAATAGTAATGAAGATAAAATGAATTGTTCAAATTGTGACGAGGACGAAATTGAAGATCCTTGGCATTATTTCTTCAATTGCCCCGCCCATAACACATCGCGAGAAGATCTAAAAGCGTCTTGCCTTAAACACAACATTACACCTTCACATTATCATATAGTATTCCCCCCTAAGGAATGTGAAGCCGAAATGCATCTAGCTTTATTAGAGTACATAAAGGAAACAGGATACTGGGGTAAAATGTAAATACCGCTGCTCCAAAACCAACAGTATAGTTTTAAATTCAAACTGATAACCTAAATACCAAGATATAGAGGTAGTAACTGAGGATGGCAGAGTGTATACAGTCAACGAAGTGGTCCAACTAAGTGACAGAGGTTACATTGGACCATGTAGGCTTCGTCCAGATATAATTAAGTAATATCACGATAGGTTGTACATATGTTGTATCGTAAATATATGTTTGCGTTTGGTGTGAGCCATCGACTTACGGTGATTACATGGTGAACGGCGTATGCCCTGATCGGACTGCGACTGTGCATGCTGGTCTGTGGATACACTGGTCGCTAGGTTGTAAGTCCATGCTCTGGGATCACCCAATGAGGTAGATGTACTTATTTGACGTGTTTGGGGAGCAGTACCCCACACTGACTGACCATTACTAACAACATAATAAGATAAATATCAAATCATATCAAACATAATACAATCATAAAGTATATGCGGGATGTGGCAAAATGCTGGCAATATATAACTTCAACGGGGAATGTCCGAATTACCCGAGTTCCAATATATTTTGCGGGTTCTTCTCCCGAGGCAGGCCCAGAGTGCACCCTAACGAACATATTGCCAGCCCGTAGTCATATCCAAGCATATACAACATTGTATATACACAATTAAGCCTATAATCAGCTAACAACTATTAACGTCCGGCCTCCAATGATGAGCACTCATGAAGTTAACAGCATTGCGCATTACAGTCTGCTCGTGATCAGGTCTAAAATAGAGCAATTACGAAATATATAGCGTTATGAAATGTCCGGGCTGGTGGGCTTGACTGGTACTAACCCAAGGGATCTTTCAGGTAGGGAATGCCCAATCGGGGACCCCCGCTGGGAAACGAACGAAACGGTCTGCTCACCACCGGACACATAGTGCTCTATCTATTAAATTATAAAGTAGTGACTACTTACATGCGGGGGCCGGTATTTTAGCGGGTGGGGATAACCATACATGCAAATCTGCACAAATCATTTACCATATTTTTATTTGCATCTTCCTAAATCTACTTTTAATAATAAAGACCAATAACAGTGGCCAACCATTGACAGGGCAACACGACTCAAACTGACTAGGGGACCCATTTTGTCACTAACCATGCATGTCAATTTCCGTCACTTTACAGAACAATGGAACGCCGTGATGCCGAGGGGTCTTTGAGGTGGTACGTATATATATATATGTGTATGTGTGTATGTATGTGTATGTATGTGTGTATGTATATGTGTATATATATGTATATATGTGTGTGTGTGTGTGTGTGTGTGCGTGCGTGTGTGTGTGTGTGTGCGCGCGCGCGCGCGCGTGCGTGCGTGTGTGTGTGTGTGTGTGTATATATATGTACGCGTGTGTGTGTGTGGGTGTGTGTATGCATATATATATATATATATGTATGTGTGTATATGTGTGTATGGGTATATGGGTGTATATGTGTGCGTACATATGTATATGTGTATGTACGTCTGTGTGTGTGTCTGCCTGCCTGCCTGCCTGCCTGCCTGCCTGCCTGCCTGCGTGCGTGCGTGCGTGCGTGCGTGCGTGTGTGTGATTGATTGAATGGGGGCTGGGCTAAGTGATGTGGTGTGTGGTTGGCGTGTGTATGGATGGGTTGATGTGGTCCACTAATTCAATGGAATTGGGCTAAGTGATTGAGTGAGCCAGTGGGGTGAGGTAGTCAGCTGGTTGAGAGTAGTTGTGCAAAATCGCCTCCTTTTGAGTTTTTTTTTGTTTGAGCTTTACTACAGGGACTCCGGAGCTACCGGGGGAACTGGAGGTTTCCTCCACCAGGAGTAATTGCTTTTTATGTCGAAATTGACAAATACTCCAATATAGACAAAAACCAAACGATTTAATGTGTATTAGTCTATTTCGGCCAAAATCTGACGGTGTGGTAGGTGACTCAAAACTAAACTAAAATTAAATAAATGCTAGTAAATAACAAAAACAAATATATATATAAAACCCAATTAACAACACAAAATCAGCAACCACGGTTATCATGATAGGTTAATATAGCATTTTGATACTGCACACTAACATAGGGTGAGGATGGCACGTCAAATACCATATCAGAAATCACTTTCTTCTTCTCTTCTCTTCTCTTCTCTTCTCTTCTCTTCTCGGTGGTGATTAGGTAGGATTGGGACTAAATGTGACTATAAGCTAATTACGTAGAGCACACTTGCTAGACATTAATGACTCAGATAGTTCACTCGCCAATTATATTCATTTGACCAGTCCGTATGCCACTCAAAACGCACAAATCACGTAAACTAGTATGGGTTCCCCTCAATCATCTATAATCGATACCCAGCCACACTATATCACACACATATAAGCTGATGGGTGAATATATATTATAGATGATTGAGGGGAACCCATACTAGTTTACGTGATTTGTGCGTTTTGAGTGGCATACGGACTGGTCAAATGAAATTAAGTGGCGAGTGTACTATCTGAGTCACTAATGTCCAGCAAGTGTGCTCCACGTAATTAACTTATTGTCACATTTAGTCCCAATCCTACCTAATCACCATCGAGAAGAGAAGAGAAGAGAAGAGAAGAGAAGAAGAAATTGATTTCTGACGGTATGGTATTTGACGTGTCACCCTCACCCTATGTTAGTGTGATGTATCAGAATGCTATATTAACCTATCATGATAACCGTGGTTGCTGATTTTGTGTTGTTAATTGGGTTTTATATATATATTTGTTTTTGTTATTTACTAGCTTTATTTTAATTTTATTTGTTAGTTTTGAGTCACCTACCACACCGTCAGATTTTGGCCGAAATAGACTAATACACATTAAATCGTTTGATTTTTGTCTATATTGGAGTAATGCAGATTGTCAATTTCGACATAAAAAGCAATTACTCCTGGTGGAGGAAACCTCCAGTTTCCCCGGTAGCTACGGAGTCCCTGTAGTAAAGCTAAAAAAACAACCTCAAAAGGAGGCGATTTTGCACAACTACTCTCAACCAACTGACTACCTCACCCCACTGACTCACTCAATCACTTAGCCCAATTCCATTGAATTAGTGGACCACATCAACCCATCCATACACCCGCCAACCACACACCACATCACTTAGCCCAGCCCCCATTCAATCAATCAATCACACACACACACACGCACGCACGGACGCACGCACGCACACACACTCACGCACGCACGCATGCACAAACAGACGTACATACACATATACACATGTACACACACATATATACCCATACACACATATACACACATACATATATATATATGCATACACACATCCACACACACACACACACACATACATATATATATACATACACACACACACCCACACACACACACACACACACGCATATACATACATATATATACATATATATACACATATACATACACACATACATACACACACATACACATATATATACGTACCACCTCAAAGACCCCTCGGCATCACGGCGTTCCATTGTTCTGTAAAGTGACGGGAAATGGACATGCATGGTTAGTGACAAAATGGGTCCCCCCAGTCAGTATCGGGGGTCATTTGTAAGTTGTCACTGGTCATGTCGTTTACGTCTACGAGTCGTGTTGCCCTGTCAATATTGTCAGTGGTTGGCCACTGTTATTGGTCTTTATTATTAAAAGTAGATTTAGGAAGATGCAAATAAAAATATGGTAAATGGTTTGTGCAGATTTGCATGTATGGTTATCCCCACCCGCTAAAATACCGGCCCCCGCATGTAAGCAGTCACTACTTTATAATTTAATAGATAGAGCACTATGTGTCCGGTGGTGAGCAGACCGTATCGTTCGTTTCCCAGCGGGGGTCCCCGATTGGGCATTCCCTACCTGAAAGATCCCTTGGGTTAGTACCAGTCAAGCCCACCAGCCCGGACATTTCATAACGCTATAGATTTCGTAACTGCTCTACTTTAGACCTGATCACGAGCAGACTGTCATGAGCAATGCTGTTAACTTCATGAGTGCTCATCATTGGAGGCCGGACGTTAATAGTTGTTAGCTGATTATAGGCTTAATTGTGTATATACAATTTTGTATATGCTAGGATATGACTACGGGCTGGCAATATGTTCGTTAGGGTGCACTCTGGGCCTGCCTCGGGAGAAGAACCCGCCAAATATATTGGAACTCGGGTAATTCGGACATTCCCCGTTGAAGTTATATATTGCCAGCATTTCGCCACACCCCGCATATACTTTATGATTGTATTATGTTTGATATGATTTGATATTTATCTTATTATGTTGTTAGTAATGGTCAGTCAGTGTGGGTACTGCTCCCCATACGCCGTTCACCATGTAATCACCGTAAGTCGATGGCTCACACGCAAACATATATTTACGATACAACATATGTACAACCTATCGTGATATTACTTAATTATATCTGGACGAAGCCTACATGGTCCAATTGTAACCTCTGTCACTTAGTTGGACCATTTCGTTGACTGTATACCCTCTGCCATCCTCAGTTACTACCTCTATATCTTGGTATTTAGGTTATCAGTTTGAATTTAAAACTATACTGTTGTTTTTGGAGCAGCGGTAATTTACATTTTACCCCAGTATCCTGTTTCCTTTATGTACTCTAATAAAGCTAGATGCATTTCGGCTTCACATTCCTTAGGAGGGAATACTATATGATAATGTGAAGGTGTAATGTTGTGTTTAAGGCAAGACGCTTTTAGATCTTCTCGCGATGTGCTATGGGCGGGGCAATTGAAGAAATAATGCCAAGAATCTTCAATTTCGTCCTCGTCACAATTTGAACAATTCATTTTATCTTCACTACTATTATCATGATGGTATAGATTAGATTTTATGCCATTTCTGCCTAGCCTTAGTCTGGATATAATTATGTCTGCTCTCCTATCTTTACTATACAATTTACATTTTGTAGGGATGGTGGGGCACATTGCTTGCAAAATATGTCCACCATTTTTGCCTAAGTGTTCATTATTCCACCTTGTTTGCCACTTTGACCTACATTTTTGTTTGATGAGAGAATATATTTCATGATGTTGCTTCATTGTTTCCTATTAAATGCGCTGTGCCTGCAGCCCTATCAGCGTCTTCGTTACCGGGTATTCCAATATGGGAAGGGACCCAATCTATGTTTATTAGCTTGCCTTTAGATATTGTATTGCTTATTAATGTTTTGATGAGATGTATTTTGTCAGGTCTTGTTTTAGAAGTACCTGAGTTGATTGCTTGGACGGAGCTTAGTGAGCTTAGCTTAGTTGTTTTTATATTAGTGTATGGTTTGTATATCATCAATTACCATGGAAGTTTTTAACACCTTTATGTAGACAAAGGCCCATTAACTAACCCCTTGTATTTTAGTGGGGATACAACACAATTAATAACAACTCGTTATAGCCAATAATAATAGTATTTTATAGATTTGAATAAATACAGCACATGTAGACTATAACATGTTGCCGAACAGTGTAGTCCTTGATCACAGACTGCGAATTCAGTTATGTGCTGGTTGACTATATTGCAACACTTACATTACATGTTTTATCTTACAGTATGGCTATAAAAACAAATAAATATATTGCAAAATGGGAAATAGTGTATATCCTGATCAGACTGTGTGTGCAAATTCCCATATATAGCATCAACAAGTGGTTATGTACAAGATGGGAAACAGTGTAGATCCTGATCAGACTGTCAGTGAAATTTCCCATATAGATATAACCGAGTATCTCCCCAAATTACAAATTTCAATACATTTATGTCCTAAATTACTACGCGAAATCTACGACAGGAAAACTTTCCTGAAGTACGTTGTACCCACGGCTTTATGACAACGTTGCTGCAACTTTCATGAAACGTTGTAACAACATTCCAACAACGTAAACTTGTTAGCTGGGTTATGTTAGTATGGCTATGTCTATAAATCATGATATCTATTGTGACGACGTTTGGAGCGGGATTCAGTATACACATCAAAAGGTGCAAATTAGTAGCTTAAACACTTCAGCCGCAATACTATCCCACCCATCGATAATTGGATCAATCCGGCTATGCAACCAATACAAAATAATTGACCATCATGCTAGTGACATCGCGTTACGATTTGCACGAAAAATATGAAAATATTTTGTAACGAATACGGATAAAATACGGTAATATAACACAATGTTTGTGTTGTTTTATTAAATTATATTAGTTATCATTATTCTACATTATAGAAGCCATATGCAATCAAAAACGCTGAAAAATACATAAAATAAAAATTATACCTGATATGGGCCGTTTTGACCATTTATTTTGGAAGGGGGGGGGGGGGGGGGGGGCCGTTTTGACCAATTTAGGGGGGCCGTTTTTACCAAATCCGGGCCGTTTTGACCAGAGGCCGTTTTGACTGTAATCCATCGATAATGCTTATCGCTAAAGAACTTGATGTTAGCTTGCCATTGATGTTCCTTGTCAGTGATGCAACACACGTGTAGTGTGCGGCGTATAGTGTTTACTAGTGACAAGTGATTGTGTGCAATTGTTCGACTTTTTTTCTACGAAGAGACAACTATGTAAGTGAAAAGTGTATTTATCACTTTCATGTCTTTTGTTGTGATATATTTTCTGCATATCAAACTTTGTTCAAATTGCTGTGAAGACTGAATTACGTTTTCCGCTTGACAGCATGGGCACCGTGGGGGTATGACTAAAGTGCGCATTGGAGATTTCGCGGCGCATTGGAGTTTTATATGTTATATATCTTCTTACTAAAATCATTAAATTCAGTTTTTCTTCTTATATATAATATAGTGTTATATATCTACAATACATATTTAAGTCAAGGCGAATGCGCATGTGTAAAGTTGAGTTTGTATCAATTTTATAAAAATACCTACCGAAAATATAATATGGCCTGAAAATATAATATGGCCTCGGCGCATTGGAGATTTCTGGGCGCATTGGAGTTTTATATGTTATATATCTTCTTAATAAAAACATTAAATTCAGGTTTTTCTTCTTATATATAATATATTGTTACATATCTATAATATATATTTAAGTCAAGGTGAATGCGCATGTGTAAAGTTGATTTTGTATCAATTTTAGAAAAATACCTACCGAAAATATAATATGGCCTCGGCGCATTGGAGATTTCTGGGCGCATTGGAGTTTTATATGTTATATATCTTCTTAATAAAAACATTAAATTCAGGTTTTTCTTCTTATATATAATATATTGTTACATATCTGTATAATAGATATTTAAGTTAAGGAGATTGCGCATGTGTAAAGTTGATTTTGTATCAATTTTAGAAAAATACCTAACAAAAATATAATATGGCCTCGGCGCATTGGAGATTTCGGGGCGCATTGGAGTTTTATACGTTATATATCTTCTTAATAAAAACATTAACTTCAGTTTTTCTTCTTGTATATAATATATTGTTACATATCTATACTACATATTTAAGTCAAGGTGAATGCGCATGTGTAAAGTTGATTTTTTTTATAAATTTTAGAAAAATACCTACCGAAAATATAATATGGCCTCAGCGCATTGGAGATTTTGGGGCGCATTGGAGTTGTATATGTTATATATCTTCTTAATAAAAACATTAAATTCAATCTTTTCTTATTATATATAATATATTGTTACATATCTAGAATATATATTTAAGTCAAGGTGAATATGGCCTCGGCGCATTGGAGTTTTATATGTTATATATCTTCTTAATAAAAACATTAAATTCATTATTTTTTTCGGCGCATTGGAGATTTCGGGGCGCATTGGAGATTCGTTTTTTCTTGTTGTATATAATATACTGTGGATGTGATAAACCCCAAATACCTTCAATCAATCAAATCCTGTGTGGGTTTTAGTGCAATGTTAAGTGGGACCTATCTAAACCGAACATCAAATCATCAATACATCACGTTTTTAATTTTGTTATGTTTCACTGTCATTTGTCTTCGATGATAATATGTCTGTTCACACGTGTAACCCATGGTTGTCTGGTGTAGGCAGGTTCCTTTGTACTTGTTCCGGGACTACATATTACGTGATAAGTGTTCAGGTATGCATTGGATATGGGATCTTGTACATGATCACAGAAATCGGAGTGTAATGTCGATTCAAGTGGAATGCGTTTCAAGAACATGTTTTCTCTGACGACAGCGACGGACAGCGTCTTCAAACCCTGGTTAGCAGCCTGAAAAAAAACAACAGGGTAGCCATTATATATGTTTTATAATATCAGTGTAGATCCTGATCAGACCGGATATATGTGTTACAGTATAGGCGCAGCACGTGAATGTAGGACAAATCCATAAACCATATATGAAATACGCATATTGTTAAGATCCATGTGATAACCTGCCCTGTTTGATTAATGCTATAAGTAGTACCGACAGTATAGATCCTGATCAAATATATTTGTCACAGTATCAGAGTAGATACAGAACATTCAGGGTAGGCATTGTATATGTGTTACAATATCAGCGTAGATTCTGATCAGACCGGGTAGCCAATATATGGATTAAAATGTCAGAGTAGAACCTGATCAGACCAGTGTATGGATTAAAATATCATGTGCACTACAAAGTTTTGTTTAATGGCTAGAAGCATTGTATTGCGCTGCACGTGTCAAAGGAGATAACAGGTTAATTGGGCACCATAAAACACTACGGATTAAATCACCCGGTTCACGCGTCAATATGTGAAATACACTTATAGTTAAGATCCATGGGATAACCTGCCCTGTTGTTTGATAAGTAATACTGACAGTATAGATCCTGATCAAAAAGGGTAGTCAGTATATGGATTAAAATGTCAAAGTAGAACCTGATCAGACATGGGTAGCCAGTTCTGGATTAATGTGTTACAATATCAGAGTAGGTCCTGATCTGACTGGGTAGCCAGTATATGGATTAGATTAAAATGTCACAGTAGAACCTGATCAGGGTAGCGAGTCCAGGTAGCATAATATCAGTGTAGATCCTGAACGGGACAGAACAGATTGCTCGGCACGTGTCAAAGGAGATAACAGGTTAATTGGGCACCATAAAACACTACGGATAAAATCACCAGGTTCACACGTCAGTATATGAAATACACATATTGTTAAGATCCATGGGATAACCTGGCCTGTTGTTTGATAAGTAATACTGACAGTATAGATCCTAATCGAAAAGGATAGTCATTATATATGTTTTACAATATCAGTGTAAATCCTGATCTGACCGGGTAGCCAGTATATGAATGAAAGTGTCGAAAATGGTAGTCATTATATATGTTTTACAATATCAGTATAGATCCTGATCAGACCGTGTCGCAAATATATGTGTTACCTGATTTGACCGGGTAACCAGTATATGGATTAAAATGTCAAAGTAGAACCTGATCAGACCGTGTAGCAAATATATGTGTTACAATATCAGAGTAGATCCTGATCTGACCGGATATCCAGTATAGGGATTAAAATGTTTCTCCCACTTTTGTTAAATCAGGTAAAATGGGTAGTGGGAGAAACAGGAATTTTGTTCTGTAATTAGTGTCATATTAACTTAGCCTTGGGCCAATTTGCAGTATGCTCTGTTTCAATTTTAACATTTGCAGTTTTAAACCTGAATGGTGCAGTCTTTGCAATATGAAGAAATATGATTAATTTATCATATTTTTCTGCAGCTTTCTGAATTTGAACAATTTGTAAATGTATATGGTCTTCTTTTATTTCTCCATTTAAACACATGTACCATCTCAATGAAAACAAACTGTATATACATGTATAGAGAAACATGAAACATGTACATATGAAGAAATAATAAAAAAATAAAAGAAATTTTGCTGCAAATTTCTGAAATATTTTGAACACAACAACATATAAAAACATGAACTACTACTACATGTGTATAATGTCAAACCCAGTAAATCACTTAATGGAATCACTTGTTTTGTAAATCACTTCAGTATCACTTGGAGGAAAAACTACATGTAAATAAAATTATTGTTATTTTTGTAATTATATGTAACATAAAACTCCAAAGCGCCCCGAAATCTCCAATGCGCCGCGACCATATCATATTCCGTAGGTATTTTTTCTAATTTTGATAAAAAAAACAACTTTACACATGGACTTAAATATATATTATAGATATGTAACAGTATATTATATGCAACAAGAAAAAAAATGAATTTTATGTTTTTATTAAGATGATATATAACATATAAAACTCCAATGCGCCCCGAAATCTCCAATGCGCCGAGGCCATATTATATTTTCGTACATACAACAAGAAAAAAAATGAATTTTATGTTTTTATTAAGATGATATATAACATAAAACTCCAATGCGCCCCGAAATCTTCAATGCTCCGAGGCCATATTATATTTTCGGTAGATATTTTTCTAAAATTACATACAAAATCAACTTTACACATGTGCGTTCATCTTCACTTAAATGTATATTATATATATGTAACAGTATATTATATACAAGAAGAAAAAAATGAATTGTATGCTTTCATTAAGAATATATACATTATAACATATAAATCTCCAATGCGCCCCGAAATCTCCAATGCGCCGAGACCAGATTATATTTTCTGTAGGCATTTTTTCTAATATTGATAAAAAATCAACTTTACACATACGCATTCACCTTGATTTAAATACATATTATAGATATGTAACACTATATTATATACAACAAGAACAAATTTAATTTTATGCTATTATTTAGAAGATATATAACATATAAATCTCCAATGCGCCCCGAAATCTCCAATGCGCCGAGGCCAGATTATATTTTCGGTAGGCATTTTTGTTAATATTGATAAAAAATCAACTTTACACATACGCATTCGCCTTGAATTAAATATATATTATAGATATGTAACACTATATTATATACAACAAGAAAACAATTAATGTTATGCTATTATTTAGAAGATATATAACATATAAAACTCCAATGCGCCGCGAAATCTCCAATGCGCCCAATGTGCCAAAAATCTCCAATGCGCACATTAGTCATACCGGGCACCGTGGTATGAACCTCAAAACGCTCTTTAAATCATACCCAAATTTACTCTTATATTAAATATCTACAAGGTCGCCATCTAACACTCGCCATCGTTTCAACCAACGGAAGTGGTAGGGGCAATCCGGGTAAATACGTACAACTTTCTGGAGACGCTGATGTGTGTTCATAATCACGATGTATGTCGCAATATAATAAAGGTCTCGCTATGGTGATATGCGAGGGTGTCCGAACTAATTAGTCCGTATTTCAAATACAGTGTTTTAGGTCGTTCAACCCCGGAGTTTTACATATAATTGAAGATACTTGAAAAGAGTGAAATACGGACACGGACCGGGGAATCACGGACATAGAGTCGGCAAATTACGGACATAGCAAATTATGATAGGGAAAATACGGACAAAAAAAGATTTTAAAAAAATTACAATGTTTTAGACTCAATACTCACTAGCAATTCATTTAATAAGTGTGTACAACTCACAATCATTTAAGTAATATATATGCCTGCATACGCGAAGTTACTGCAGAATGCTATTTTGATATGGTAAAATACGGACAGGATTGTCCGTAGTTTTACGACAATCAAAATATGATAGGTTTAATACGGACAGTGTTATTATTTTACGGTTTTTGTAACATCTATGTTACCAATTGTGTAAATGAATAGCGTTATTGACTCGGGGAATAATTGTTTTACTGGCAGAATCATCACAAACACATTCAAAAGGTATACCCAGTTCGAGTGTATTTTTCCCGCCCAAAAATGTTTACGACAATGAAAGTCAAAGTCTTTTGGAAAAGGTTGTGTGTATAGCGTCACTAAAGTAGGTGTATGATGTCATTGATATGGGTGTACCTCATAGCTGCATGTGTCACATTCGCGGGAAATGACCTGAAAACGGCTAAATGGACCAAAAATAATGAAAATGACACTACTTATGCAGGAACCCGTTACATCAATGGGTGTCCGTATTTTTCCTATGTCCGTATTTACCCGGATTGCCCCTACTACTACTACTACTATATCGGCATGTATTTTTATCTTAAAACGTGGATTATAACCGCAAGGTACAAGAAATACAAATCTAGGTCGCCCATTTACAAGCTATTTACATATTTTGATCACGTGAAGATAAGGTCATGTATATTTTGCGAATTATTTAAACGAAATGAATATTACTGTAATTTGAAAATAGGCACTGCCTATCAACGGGCAAAAATATGTGATAACTTCATTGTATTACTGTAGGTTGCAAACCTACCACATTTTATTCGGATTTATTGGTTGCTTGTTGGTTCTTTCAACAAACACAGCACATGCTGTGGGGCTCCAGATAAGGAATTGGAAATTTGGTACTTACTGCTACGCTATACTTGTGAACAACTCATTTAGGTATTTAAAATGTTCTCTTTTAAAAAAAACAACAACACACCTCATATTTTGTTTATTGGGTATTTCAATGTTTTGTAAAATAATTAATTGATAAAGTTGAAAATAATTTCTAAAGTGAAGTTCCATGCCAACTTTTACTAAAGATGATTTGTAGGTTCAGATTGAGGCAGATAATTGATTGTTTTGCACGCTTTCTTCATATCAATACTCTGTAGGCTGATGGGACATGGTACTGTAGTTGTTGTATTTTCACATCACGGTGGGTTATCATGACTGGCATACATTGATACATGTACCATGCCAAAAGTTCTGATATAATAACTTCAGAAATACCACAGTACACCCACAGCTATATTTTCATTTGATTACAGTAAAAAGTTGCATTTGATTATTAAAATAAATATTTTGTAAATTCCGCTTACATGGTCAATTTGATTATTTCAATAAATAATTTAATTTTTAGCCAGGTTTTTTTAAAAAAATCCAGGCTATTGGATTGGCGAAAGCCGGGCGGGCGGGCGGCGTCCACAATCGATGTTAAGTTTTCGTGTTTGAGTCCATTTCTTTGTTACTGTACCACCTAGGACCACCAAACTTTCACTGCTTCATAATCAAGGGGTGCCGTGCCCACCACATATCACTATCCAACATGTTACTTTTTTTTTAACTTGACCCATTTTTTCCGCGCAGTCGACTTAACCATTTTCAATGTTAAGTTTTCGCGTTTACAATGTTAAGTTTTCGTGTTTAAGTCCATTTCTTTGGTACTGTACCACCTAGGACCACCAAACTTTCACAGCTTCATAACCAAGGGGTGCCTACCACATACAACTATCCAACATGTGACCATTTTTTTTACGTTCACCTATTATTTCTACGTAAGGCCTTTTTTTTTTAATAACTTGGTTTACTGATTTCTTTTTTAAAAATTTGGTGCGGGCGGGCGAAAAAAAATAAAAATAAAAATCGAGGAAAAATTAGGGTAGTAGATTAGCAAAAAATAAAATTCACGTTCTGCACAACATAGGAAATTTAGGACATACGGTATAACAAAATGTACTTAAAATGTAGGAATGCATGCTAACATTGTGACATAAATATCAATTAAACAATGTGATAATGTCTACTTCTGGTATCTTTATTCTATATCTGGTTAAGTACGGCGTTCGTCTCACGTCCATGGTGGGTGGTTGGTTGGGAGCAAGCGATGGGTAATTTAATGATCGGCTTTCATCCTTACCGGAATGCTGACATTACATGGCTTGGCCCTCCTGTACATTTTTCACCCCCCTGCTACTTGACAGCTAAATCCTGTTATGCCCCATTAAAAAAAGTAATAAGATTAGAGCTAATCATATTACTTTTGGGGTGAGATAAGTGAATCTGGTGTGTTGCCACAATGTGATCTGAGCATACGCTGGTTGCCACTTTAGTCTAGGGCTAATTAGCAACGATCGGAATGTATGAATGTGCAGGCTGATCAGGACTACACATTGTGAGGCTGCAATGATGTCTAATCAGGGCCTACGTTGGTTGCAACACCAAATACTATAAAGATCATACGGCAAGCTATGGCATATTGAAGAAACTACTGAACATTCTGCAACAACAGTAGATGCCAGTTTTCTCGTTGTACGGGTGATGATGCAGCTCAATTTGATTGATAATAACATTGTGATTTGGAGTTGAATTATTATTTGTATTGAATTGTTGAACATATATTCAAAATTAACCAACAAGGACCCACAAACACACAGAGGCATCATTAAGCAACAATTTTGCACTTTAAATTTGCACCAAAAACGGCCAGCTCTACTGAAACGCTGCCTTTTTCGATGTGGAAATGAAAAAGTAATGGTCGCGAAAACCCATGACACGGCTCGTGTTCCGAACTTCCGGTTTGATTTGATTTATTTTTTATGTAAATTAACGTTTTCGTCTTATCGCGTGGACATGTCAAGAAACGAATATTTAAAGGAATAAATTCACGTTCCTTCACGGGGTGGAAAAGAACTTTAAAGTTTTTAATTATCGTTTCTACTCGTATAAATGAAGGAAAAAAAGTGAAAGTGAATGGGTTTCACGTCCCAGCTAATGTCATATAGAGACGGGAACACAGTCTCGTCTGACAGACCAGTGGGATATGATAACTATGAAAGTATATTTTTGATGCATAGGGCGATGTTTAATAACCCACAACCTCCAGATTGGAAGTCAGTTGTTTCTACCCCCTAGGCCACAACCCATCCCTTATTAAATGAAGGAAAGAAATGCCACTAACGAGCGACCATACATACTTAGAATAACAGCTGATGTAACGGCGGGTAAACTGAAATGGTGTACGTGACAATTGACATTTACGTTCCAACAAGATTTTCACGGTGTGTAATCGATCGTATTTCCTCTCCACCCGACTCGAGAAACACAAATTAAATCGTTTATTTCTGAATATGTCAAACGTTTGCCCGGTCCAGCAGTTTCCCCATTGAATGACTATGGGCTAGGTTCGACATTTCATTCCATGTCACATCGCCGGTTTTCGCTGATAATACGTCAACAATTAAAATTACGCACGGACACCCGGACGTCATTGTGATCACTATATATGTATCCGCATTCCGCAAGCGGGCTCGACAATAATGCTATTATACGTACAAAATATAAATGGAGACTATTCTCATGTGTGTTAGGAGACTATTCTCATATGCTGTCAAAACATGTGTAGTATTAACAAAGCAATCAAATGTGACAAAAATCATCAATACATGTATGTTTTTTTTTTTTTTACAAAACATTAGAATCGTCGAAGGAGACGATTCTCGGGTGTTTCCAAACCTATTGTATTAAGAAATGAACAAATATAAAAGAAAATTTGAATAATACATTGGTATTTCTTTACAAAACCATATTTTGACAAAATAGGAGAATCGTCTTTGGAGATGATTCTCATGTGCTGCCAAATCTTGCTTTATCAAGAGATCAAACACATATGAAAATGCACTATGTCAAGCTATTAATGGTAAATATCAATTTATTGGCGATGCATGCGATGACGTGAGCGACTACATAGCGTGGTTGAGATACGTTTGTTCCTGCCGAATTCTACAGTCACCTAGACCGAAAATGATATGACGCAAGTGTGCTAGTTGTGGGGGGTGGGGGTATGGGGGGGGGGGGGTGTGTACGGCGGCATATGTATTATTTATGTATCCACGCTGTATGTGCGGTGGACGACTCTCGGGCACAGCTTGTTCCGACGATAGTTAGGCCCATTGCATGTCAAGGGCAGCGACATTGTCTGGGGTTCAAGTTGGGAGGGGCGAACCGACAATTGATTTTAGATATAATTTTGAACTGTATCACATCGTAGGCATTGACACACCCAATGTTTTACCCTCCACTAAGGTGTTCCATTTAGGCCATCGTAATATCGCTATCGAGTACATACTACGATATCACGATATTACATGTACAATACTACCATATGGCGATAGATTATTAAAAACTGCGTACCTCAGAATTTGCTACTCGATCACACGGTGGAACGAACTAATACATTGACACCAATTCCACTGCATGACAGTGGGGCAATCGTCTCATTTGGCAATGCGCCGCTCTCCATTGTGCTGATGTGGAATAACTAGCATGGATATGGATGCGCTAGCGCGTTTTTGATTCTCGATCTCGAATGACTGTTGGAACTATGGTCTACACACACGCATGCGCAATTTCAACATGCATGCTTTTGACACATGTATGAGCAAAACAAACCCGAATTTTCAGACAGAATAGAGTTGGAGCCAAACTTATTTTCAATAGCGGAAGGCGAGATCGCGAAAACGCGAGACAATTCCCATGTTTGTTGTTGATGAAATATATCATCCCCCCCCCCCCCCCCCCCCACCCCCCCCCCCCCCCCCCCCCCCCCCGCTACTTATGGACCTGCCGTAACCTGTCGACTATCTGCTGAAGAACATTGAACATGTCGCTATTGTGTATTATTTTGAGTTGGCTGATCATATAATCAACGAATAATAAGGGGACCGATACGATTTCTAAAGCATGACTATCTATTAATGAAACGTACATAAAGATAAGTGCTGTAGGCAGGAGCGAGCGAGGTTGATCCGTATCAATAAACGCTTTAATTAATAAAATGCGAGCACTAACTTCCTACCGATCACGTAAGACGAAACGTCGCGGACCCGGAGACGAAAATATGGCGATGTCGATGCTTTTTCTTCAGATTTAGTGGTCGGCGGTGGATCGGCGCGAACGTGAGACGAAAAATTGACAAAGTCAATATTTTTTTATTTCCTTTTGCGGACTTTGTGGTCGGCGGCGGAAATTAAAAAAAAAATAAAAATTGAGATGCCAATTTTAATTTTTTTCTAAATCGGCAAAATTAGGTGCGGCGGATCAGTAAACCAAGTAATTAAAAAAAAAAGGCCTAATTGACTTAGCCATTTTTAATGTACGTCTGGTTAAAGTTTTTTGGTTAAAAGTTTTTCGTTATACTATATCTCTGCAACTGCTTCGCCCATTACCTTGAAACTTCACATGGGTGTTTATCATCATCCATATTTTCATTATACCCCCCAACCATGCGGCCCCTGTGCCCAATGTCAAGGTCAAATTACTTTGAATTTTTTTGTTAAAGTTTTTTTCTGTACTATATCTCTGCAACTGCTTCACCCAATACCTTGATACTTCAAATGGGCGTTTATCATCATTGTCGCGCCCGCTTGCGGAAAGCGTGATATCGTCGGCATTTTGGCATACGTACGTCCGTGTGTCCGGTTAATGTTTTTTGGTTAAAGTTTTTCCATCTACTATATCTATTCTTTTAGTGTCCATGCCGCGCCCCAAGGCGCGACATGCAGGCCACGGCCATCTAGTCTACAAAAAGTGGGTATAATTATGTTATCCAAGTGTCTATGCTTGGAAAAAACCTGGCCTTCGTGGCTTTGCCTCGTTTCTTGTTACAACTTACCACGATCTCTGATGCATGTCTGAATGTTCACAATTGTCGTCTTCAAGGAAACTTGTTTAGTTAGTTATAATTCACAATAGTTTGTTGACATTTACTGTATGTGTTGAATGCAGCCACCATCTTTGCTGGTTCTGCTTGTTTTGGCTCGTGTCTGGTCGGAGCTTTCCTTCTACATTATCTAGCCAATCACTGGCAAAACCTATAAATAGGAGTGAAAACTTGTAAGGCCCTAAAAATGTTATCCTATTACTCACCGAAGATATTACCCATGGTCCGTTAATCGTTAGATGTGATGATTTGAATGTGATTCTGGCATTATTGAATATTAATATTGGGTGTAAACATGACAATGCCAATATCCCATTACCCTACCCACTTTTTCCCCATTGCGATGTGATTCCCGACCCAAGCTTCATGATGCCCGGCTGTGTGACTCCCCACCCTAACTTCGTGCCCCCCTCCCACCCCGTTAGCTGATCCCATCGCATCGTGATGAGTCCTAGCTGTTGTGTGTACTCCCGCCCACCCCTGCTGTGTGATTCCCGATCGCCGATTCGTGCACCCCTGCTGTGTGACTGCCCGCCCTATCTTTGTGTCCCTCCCATCCTTGCTGTGTGATCCCCACCCGTTCTTCGTGCCCACCTGCTGTGTGATTCCCCACCATTGCTTCATGTCCCCTTCCAGCCCCGCTGGATGACTCCCACACCCAGTCGTGATTCCCGCTGTATGACTCCAACCCAACATTATACCCCTCCCCCAGCTTCGTGATTCCCGCTGTGTGACTCCCCACCCTAGCTTCGTACCCACTCCCACCCTTTATGTATCTACCTGTGCCAACAGGAAAGCATTTGGACAAGTTTCCTCATGATTGTTTGTAATAATTGTAAAATAAATACAGTTTTAAACTAATGTGCATGACAGCCAAGTATATGCATAATTGACAAGAGTCATTGAGTGAAACATGCTGACAGTATTGGTACCTATGTACATCTATTAGTTGCTCACAATGTTACCCTGATTTACATGTACTCCCCATCATCGGTAGTAGAGCTATAGTGCGGTCCATAGCATTCTTCTGCACAGTAGTCTGGAGTATGATCAGTGTTCAGTTTCCACAACTATATCAGATGGTGATGGTGTAAATAGGCACACGCGCATAATGAACGGAGCTAATTGTGACCATAGATATTCAGGAAAATGGAGAGAACTGTAACTTTCATATTCCGTAGGTTAGCCAATTTACACCATCAGCAATCATATGTACATTCTTTCAACTAATTGGAAAACAAACATATTCCAATTAACACTGAACATTTACGTTCACCACAGGCACCTTTGTTTGTGAATTTGTGATTTTGTTTACAAGACATAGTCAGGCGATCCATGATAATCAGTGGACATGACTAACAGAAACAAGAAAACATTGCAAGTGCGGTTCTATCGCACCTGTTCAGTTGTGTCACGGACTGTGCTATATTCACAGTCAAAATGTGCTCAAAGACCATCAGGGATGGAGAAAATAATAGCATCACTGGAAGCATCACCTTGAGACTTTCTATAGCCACCACGCTGCACTGAACTGCACTTTCTATAGCCACCACGCTGCACTGAACTGTGCTGATGTGAGACTTTCTATAGCCACCACGCTGCACTGAACTGCGCTGATGTGAGACTTTCTATAGCCACCACGCTGCACTGAACTGCGCTGATGTGAGACTTTCTATAGCCACCACGCTGCACTGAACTGCGCTGATGTGAGACTTTCTATAGCCACCACGCTGCACTGAACTGCGCTGATGTGAGACTTTCTATAGCCACCACGCTGCACTGAACTGCGCTGATGTGAGACTTTCTATAGCCACCACGCTGCACTGAACTGCGCTGGACAAGAACAAGAACAAACACAAAGTTGCTGAGATTTTGTCACACAGAACTAGGGCCCGGCTAGCTGATTCAGTAATTGTAACGCGCGAGAAAGCCTTCACGCGCTTTACAATTACTGGATTAGCGAGCCGGCCCAAGGTAAATAATCCACTTCTGCTGGTTGAAAAGATGGCGAGTGTCCAACCTTGTAGATATTTATATCGGAGTACAATTATATATGATTTATAAGAGGCATTTGTCGCTCATACTGAAAAGTGCCTATGCTTTACAGTAGTCAGTATAGCACAGCCACAGGCGATCGGCATGTTGATAGGATAGTGTATTATATTTTTTTAGACATGTAGAACTTTTTTTATGCCACCGGGTTTCGAAGAAACGGGTGGCATATAGTGTTTGGACCATCCGTCTGTCCGTCCGTCACACTTTTCGGTTAACCACTTTGTCACAGTTTCTCAAATATGCTGCAGCTAGGTGGCATCCGCGTTCGACAGACGCATTTCTTGTTTAAAATGTATTTATTCTATTGTCAATGTAGCCCCTCCTATTCTGCTGGATTTGTGCCTTCTCATTGATTCGTGCCCCTAGAACACAAGTGAATAAGCATATTTTAAGAAGTGTTAATTGAAAATTATTTTAAAAAGATATTTTAAAGGAGATATAACAAGCTTCTGTTTTCGCGATCCGCTTATGTATTCATCATTTATATATCAAATAAAACAAATTTTACAGTAATCCGACCAGTATATGCCGTTACTTTACGGATTTCATATTCCGGACAGCCAGTTTTTCCAGCCGTCACTGCATGACTAACTTCCCCTTATTTTGCTTACCACAGTTATTTCCCTTTGCGGTCACGTGAGTATATGACGTATCAGTAGTACTTCCGAAATGTATACATAATATGATTGATTTACGGAGGTTTCGGTAAATGGCCAGTTCGGTAAATTGATTTTATAGTGTGAATGGTTTGGAGGTTTCGGTAAAAAGGATCATTATAGTATAATTGATCAATGGTGAAGGCCTAACAATAGGATAACATGGCAAAGTGTGACCAAACAATGTAATTACCTGATTATTACCTCTTTGATCACGATTTTGACATATTGACCTGTCAGTTGTTTGTAAAAGTTAATATTTTTGTGTATTGTGCATTTCCAGTTTCCGATGGACGAATGTCTCCAGGTCATGGAACACAACAAAATGAACCAAGTCAATTTGGTTTATATCTTTTATTTAATGTTACAGTAACATATATATACACACACATTTATACATTTAACATTAAAAATAGCACCTATGCGAACAGTGTAGATCCTATTATGGACACATACGGTACATATAGTAACATACATAAATTATATTTATGTGTAGATCCTATTATGGACTATTGGTTTGCCTTCTGATCAGGATCTTCACTTACGAATCATGACACATACATATACAAACATACAATTAATTAATGCTAATTAATGTTCACCTTTGAACTTGGGGTGTTCCTTAATTGGCTTACCGGTTTGAATTTAAATATGCACTAACCCAATCCATTTACCTTTACGCACATACCTTAATTACTCTTATTGTATCATTTTACCAAAACCTCCAAACCATTCACACTATAATATCAATTTACCGAACCCCTCCCCCCCCCCCCCCCCAACCCCCAACCCAACCCCCAGAAAATGTAGCCTAGGACAAAATTCCCCCATCATATTCAGTACTTTTATTTGCACAATAAATGTCAAGCACATTTAATGAAGTATTTTCAGTTGCACAATAAACGTCAAACAAGAATATGTATGTATCGTTTGTACAGTACAGCCACCGCGAAACCCGCACATTTTTAGCTCGACTATTCGAAGAATAAGTAGAGCTTATGTTGTCACCCCGGCGTCGGCGTTGGTTAAGGTTTTTAGTCAAGCTTGTATATGGAATACTACTGGCCCTACACCCACCATACTTGGACAACTTCATCTCCTAGTGATGTACATCAATAACCCCTGATCTATATTTGACATTGACCTACATTTCCTCTTGAATTACTTGGTTAATTCCCCTTGGTTAAGGTTTTTAGTCAACCTTGGTTAAGGTTTTTAGTCAAGTTTGTATATGCAATACTACTGGCCCTACACCCACCATACTTGGACAACTTCATCTCCTAGTGATGCACATCAATAACCCCTGATCTATATTTGACCTTCACCTACATTTCCTCTTGAATTACTTACTTAATTCCCCTTGGTTAAGGTTTTTAGTCAACCTTGGTTAAGGATTTTTTTTCAAGCTTGTACATTGAATACTATTGTGCATCCAGACACCATACTTCGACAACCTTTTCTCATAGGTATGTACATCAATAACCCCTGATCTATATTTGACCTTGACCTACATTTCCTCTTCAATTACTTACTTAATTCCTTTTGGTTAAGGTTTTTAGTCAACCTTCTATATGGAATACTACTGGCCCTACACCCACCATATTTGGACAACTTCATCTCCTAGTGATGTACATCAACAACCCCTGATCTATATTTGACCTTGACCTACATTTCCTCTTGAATTACTTAATTCCCCTTGGTTAACGTTTTTAGTCAAGCTTGTAGATGGAATACTCCTGGCCCTACAACAACCATACTTGGACAACTTCATCTCCTAGTGATGTACATCAACAACCCCTGACCTATATTTGACCTTGACCTACATTTAACCTTGAATTACTTACTTAATTCCCCTTGGTTAAGGTTTTTACTCGATCTTGGTTAAGGTTTTTAGTCAAGCTTGTAGATGGAATACTATTGTGCATGCAGACACCATACTTGGACAACCTTTTCTCATAGTGATGTACATCAATAACCCCTGATCTATATTTCACCTTGACCTACATTTCCTCTTGAATTACTTACTTAATTCTCTTTGGTTAAGGTTTTTAGTCAAGCTTGTAGATGTAATACTCATGGCCCTACACCAACCATACTTGGACAACTTCATCTCCTAGTGATGTACATCAACAACCCCTGACCTATATTTAACCTTGACCTACATTTAACCTTAAATTACTTACTTAATTCCCCTTGGTTAAGGTTTTTAGTCAAGCTTGTAGATGAAATACTATTGTGCATACACACACCATACTTGGATAACTTTTTCTCATAGGGATGTACATCAATAACCCCTGACCTTTATTTTACCTTCACCTACATTTAACCTTGAATTACTTGGTTAATGTTTATAGTCAAGCTTGTATATGGAATACTTCTGGGCCTACATCAACCATACTTGGACAACTTCATCTCCTAGTGATGTAAACTTCAACTTCAACCCTCCCTGACCATATATTTAACCTCTTGGACCTTACATTTAACCATTATATTAACTTACCTTTTAATTCCCACGTGGTAAGGTTTTTAGTCATGCTTGTAGATGAGAATACTTTTATTGTGCCATACAACAGACACGCCTACTTGGATAACTTTATCTAATAGGGATTGTTCTTCATATAAACCCCCTTTGGACTTGCTGTATTTTACCTTCACCTACATGTTTTTTTAACCTTGAATTACTTGGTTTAATGTTTTTTAGTCTTCAAGTTGTTATATGGAATTTACTTTGTGGGCCTACATCAAACCATACTTGGGTATCCCAACTTCATTCTACTTGTGATGTTCAACCATCATGTTAATCACCTTAGGAAATAAATTGGAACCTCTTTAGACCTACCTTTATATCCTTTGGAATTTATATCTTAAAGTCTTACTATGATCCCTTTTGGTTACGTTTTTTATCAAAGCTTGTATATGGAATTCTCCTGGCCTACAGCAACCATACTTGGAAAACCACGCACATACGTCCAAGGTCAAGGTCACTGTTGGAGGTCAAAGGTCAAACCTATTGAAATTCCCTTCCGCTCTATATCTTCTACACCGATGCATGGATTATCAAATGGCTTGGCACAAATGTTTCTCATGATGAGAAGGTGTGTCGCGATCAATAACCACGCACCTACGTCCAAGGTCAAGGTCACAGTTGAAGGTCAAATGTCAAACCTATTGAAATTCCCTTCCGCTCTATATCTTCTACACCGATGCATGGATTATCAAATTGCTAACTTTACACCGCACCTACGTCCAAGGTCTACATTTGAAGGTCAAATAAAAGGTCAATCCTATTGAAATTCCCTTCGCTCTATATCTTAAACTACACCGATGCATGGATTATCAAATGGCTGGCACCATGCCATGTCTCAATGTCCAATGGTCACAGTTGAAGGTCAAAGGTCAAACCTATTGAATTCCCTTGCTCGCATCAAATTAACCACCGTCAACTTCGGTCAAGTTCCAGATGCATGGATTATCAAATGGCTTGGCACAAATGTTTCTCATGATGAGAAGGTGTGTCGCAATCAATAACCACGCACCTACGTCCAAGGTCAAGGTCAGAGTTGAAGGTCAAAGGTCAAACCTATTGAAATTCCCTTCCGCTCTATCTTCTACACCGATGCATGGATTATCAAATGCCTTGGCACAAATGTTTCTCAGGATGAGAAGGTGTGTCGCGATCAATAACCACGCACCTACATCCAAGGTCAAGGTCACAGTTGAAGGTCAAAGGTCAAAAATATTGAAATTCCCAAATGGCTTGGCACAAATGTTTCTCACGATGAGAAGGTGTGTCACGATCAATAACCATGCACCTACGTCCAAGGTCAAGGTCACTGTTGAAGGTCAAAGGTCAAACCTATTGAAATTCCCTTCCGCTCTATGTCTTCTACACCGATGCATGGATTATCAAATGGCTTGGCACAAATGTTTCTCATGATGAGAAGGTGTGTCGCGATCAATAACCACGCACCTACGTCCAAGGTCAAGGTCACAGTTGAAGGTCAAAGGTCAAACCTATTGAAATTCCCTTCCGCTCTATATCTTCTACACTGATGCATGGATTATCAAATTGCTAACCACGCACCTACGTCCAAGGTCACAGTTGAAGGTCAAAGGTCAAACCTATTGAAATTCCCTTCCGCTCTATATCTTCTACACCGATGCATGGATTATCAAATGGCTTGGCACAAATGTTTCTCATGATGAAGAATGTGTCGCAATCAATAACCACGCACCTACGTCCAAGGTCAAGGTCACAGTTGAAGGTCAAAGGTCAAACCTATTGAAATTCCCTTCCGCTCTATATCTTCTACACCGATGCATGGATTATCAAATGCCTTGGCACAAATGTTTCTCAGGATGAGAAAGTGTGTCACGATCAATAACCACGCACCTACGTCCAAGGTCAAGGTCATAGTTGAAGGTCAAAGGTCAAACCTATTGAAATTCCCTTCCGCTCTATATC
This sequence comes from Conchocele bisecta, assembly GCA_029237695.1. Taxonomy (NCBI): domain Eukaryota; kingdom Metazoa; phylum Mollusca; class Bivalvia; order Lucinida; family Thyasiridae; genus Conchocele; species Conchocele bisecta. The sequence goes on along the minus strand of CM055265.1, from coordinate 96,203,097 downwards.
TTCTACACCGATGCATGGATTATCACACTATGCCCAGGGTCAAGGTCACAGACTTGATGCGTTTGAAACCTTAACGCTCGGCTAAATGGCTTATAATCAAAAATGCCTCGTTTTCTTTGGCTGCCAGTGGGGGTATTCGTGTACCGACAGGCCACATTTCTAGTTTCCCTTGGTTAATGTTTTTAGTTAACCTTGGTTAAGGTTTTTATGCAGGCCGCAGCCACCTTCTTTGTCAAGCTATGTGTACATCGACAACCCTCGTAGTCGAGCTATGCTGTTCTCCTACAGCTCTTGTTTGTAATTGCGGCAACCAATTTAGCTTTAGTGCGGAATATTGCCGCAATCTCTCGCAAAACGTCCCGTGGCCGTTTGCGGCATAACGAGAAACTCTGCAAATTTCCAGTGTGTACAACTTACATGTACATGTTATCGCACCTTTACCGCCGCATTTTGCGGCAAAATGGACACGGTAAAATGCGGCAAAACTCGGCAATTCACTCTGAAAATGTGTACATTGTTTGATTGAATGAAGTCAGTTTTACCCTTGTAGACATGCATTTCGCATGGATCGATTTGGTATATCTGTCAATAAATCATGTTCGAACATTCATGGCCATACCGATATTGATCATGTAAGATGTAGATATCAAACAGGCATATTTAGAATATTGATCATGTAGGATGTAGATATCAAACAGGCATATTCAGATTTTCACGGTGTGTAATCGATCGTATTTCCTCGCCACCATATAAAACCAGACTCGAGAAACACAAATTAAGTTGTTATTTCTGAATTTGTCAATTGTTTGCACGGTCTAAGAAATCAAACAAATGTGAAAACAATTTTGTTTTTACAAAATATTAGACTCGTCTAAGGAGACGATTCTTATGTGTTGCCAAAACATGTTTTATTAAGTCATCGGACAAATGTGAAGAAAAAAACCTGAATATATTGGTATTTCTTTACAAAAACATATTTTGACAAAATATGAGAATTGTCTTACTTAGGAGACGATTCTCATGTGCTGCAAATCTTGCTTTTATCAAGAAATCAAACAAATTGGAAACTGCACAAGCTGCATGCGTCAATTCGATGACGTGAGCGACTACATAGCGTCGTTTTGGTATGTTCGTTCCCGCCGAGTTCTAAAGGTCAGTTACACTTTGCACGTGAAAATGGATTACCGACTGATGATTGTAAACACCATCAGGTGTGCAGCTAGACCGAAAATGATATGTCGCAAATGTGCTACAGTCGAACTTCTCTAAACCGAACACAGAGACAAGTTAGTTGTGCTTAATTTTGACATAGTTTGTGTCCATTTATCTCCGATTATAATTTCTGTTCATGAACACAAAGCACCCACGCGTGTCTTGAAGTAGTTATATACATGGTTCACAGTGGAGCCTCTCTAAACCGGACACTGTAGTTGTGGATGGGTGGGTACGGCGGTATATTTTTTTAAAATGTAAGTACATGTATATGTATTAATACCTTTAATAAATTAGCTTTTGTACCAACATTAATACTAGACATTATGCACTGTAGTTGTGGATGGGTGGGTATGGCGGTATATTTTTTAGCTCACCTGAGCGAAGCAATTGTTACCGCAATGTGTCCGTCGTCCGTTGTTGTCCGTCGTCGTCTGTGAACATTTTCAAACGTCTTCTCCTCGGTAACCATTGGACCTATAGTCACCAAACTTCATGGTCATGGTCCTTAGGTAGGGGGATTACAAAATTGTTAAAATGACGTCATTACGTAATCCAAAATGGCCGCCGTCTAAAAATAGCACAAATTCTTCAAAACTCTTCTTCTCAAGAACCGCCAACCGCCCCCGTGACCCACAGTATTAGCCCATGGCGCATCACCGTGCCAGTGTACAGGTAATGTGGTCAGAGAGGAGTGCATATATGGCTGACAAAATTGAAAATCGTCTCGTATGCACAGTACTGTCAAAACATGTTTTGTTGAGAATACGTTACATTTTCGTTTCAGCTCTCGCGATCACATTCGCATTTTCGCGATCTCGATCTACGCGCAAGATCGCGAAAGGAGACGATTCTCATATGCACAGTACTGTCAAAACATGTTTTTGTGAATATGTTAAATTTTCATTTCGCGATCCATCAGCTTCGCGTTTTCGCGATCTTGGCTTATGCGCAAGATCGCGAAAACGCGAAACATGTTTTGTTGAGAATATGTTTCATTTTCGTTTCGCGAAATTGTAACATATGTACAAATCGTCTTAGGAGACGATTCTCAATTGCTGCCAAACATGTTTTTATTAAGAAATAGAACAAATGTGGACAAACATCAATATTTCTGACAATAAAAACATGGTTTGACAAAACATGAGACGATTCTGATGTGCTGCCAGTACATATTTATTGAGTAAATAAGGATTCCGTTACCTTTTTTTTTTGAGATTCCACACCTTCTCTCCGACCAATAAAATGGAAGAAATATTGTTATCAAACGCGATGAAAACCGCTATGCTATAAGAGAGATAAGTTCCATTCCATTAATAAATATGTATAGAGTAATTGATCGTAAATGTGCTGTTCTTGTGTCGGCGTGTTTCAAAGATCGGATCGACACAACTTAACCTTTAGATGTCATTTTGTAACCTTTGATGTCTCACTTTCCAACGCCGACACACGTCCCAGTAGGTCACCGCACGTGCATATGATGATGTATGACGTGATCGGACAAAACCGGGCTTATTGCATATGTGACTAGCGAAGACCAACACGTGTTCACCATCAGTAGATCGTAACATGTCCCTAACAGGACACGTAAATCGTTTTAGGAGACAATTCTCATATGCTGCCAAAATATGTTTATTAGAAAAAATAATATTTTTTTTTTTACAAAACATGAGAATTGCCTCCTAAAACACGAGAATTATAATGGTGTTCTGTTAGTGTCGTGTAACTCGCATTTACTCGATTTCGACCTCTACACGAGATCGCGAAAACCCTTTCATATGTATCTGACATATTCCCCAATATCCACATTTCTTCTATTTCTTAATTAAAATAATGTTTTACAGCACATGATTATCATGATTATGATACTACAGTGTCCTGTTAGGGCCAGTTACATTCTCGCGTTTTCTCGCACGGACAGACACGAGGACGGACATATTGACAAACTGTGTGGCGACTGTGTACCTGAGACTATCTTCGGCGAACATAATGCAAATCTCGGACAGATGGAACGCAAGGTGTGGGATCACGTGTTTCCGAACGACGTGACGTCATGTTTTTTTAGATGTGTTTACAGTAGATTTCCTTTAATATCTATCTAATGGAATGACATATTTTTATGAAATATATACCGCAGCAAATGCGGTACACGCCGCCTTTTATTGTATCGGCGACATTAATCTCATAATTCTGTCGTTTTGACGAAGAATCGGTTACCGTAAATGTAAATAAAAACTAAAGCAATTGAATGTAAGAAAAAAACGGCACTCGATTACGAAAATGAGTTGCTGCATTTAATTTTCATTTGTTTGTTCCATGCACCTGGCTTGATTGTTTTCGCCTTTGGTATCTGACTCAACATAATAAAATTGACACATTGCATGCTAATTAAGAAATTACGCGGCTAATCACAAGGAATTGTCGCCAATGAGTATAGGATCGAGTAAATACAATATCAGAGGGTTGGCCGCAACATAAGTGTTGTAGTTTCAGCATCTGAATTTGTGATTATTAATTGGCATGTGCATTCAATAATTGGATGCACCTGACGTTAATTATTTACTAACAACCTAATTCGACAACGACCTCCAATTAAGGAAACCATTTTTAGCCAGGTTTTTTGAGAGAAAAAAATCCAGGCTATTGGATTGGCGAAAGCCGGGCGGGCAGCGGGCGGCGTCCACAATCAATGTTAAGTTTTCGTGTTTGAGTCCATTTCTTTGTTACTGTACCACCTAGGACCACCAAACTTTCACAGCTTCATAATCAAGGGGTGCCCACCACATATTACTATCCAACATGTTACTTTTTAGCCAGGTTTTTTTGAAAAAAAATCCAGGCTATTGGATTGGCGAAAGCCGGGCGGGCGGGCGGCGGGCGGGCGGCGGGTGGCGTCCACAATCAATGTTAAGTTTTCGTGTTTGAGTCCATTTCTTTGTTACTGTACCACCTAGGACCACCAAACTTTCACAGCTTCATAATCAAGGGGTGCCCACCACATATCACTATCCAACATGTTACTTTTTTTTTAACTTGACCCATTTTTTCCGCGTAGTCGACTTAGCCATTTTCAATGTTAAGTTTTCGCGTTTACAATGTTAAGTTTTCGTGTTTAAGTCCATTTCTTTGGTACTGTACCACCTAGGACCACCAAACTTTCACAGCTTCATAACCAAGGGGTGCTCACCACATACAACTATCCAACATGTGACCATTTTTTTTTACCTTCACCTATTATTTCTACGTAATTGACTTAGCCATTTTCAACGTTAACTTTTTAACGTACGTCTGGTTAAAGTTTTTTTGGTTAAAAACTTTTTTCGTTATACTATATCTCTGCAACTGCTTCGCCCACCATTACCTTAAAACTTCACATGGGTGTTTATCATCATCCATATTTTCATTCTAACCCCCAACCGTGCGCCCCTGTGCCCAATGTCAAGGTCAAATTACTTTGAATTTTTTTGTTAAAGTTTTTTCGTGTACTATATCTCTGCAACTGCTTCACCCATTACCTTGATACTTCACATGGGTGTTATCATCATTGTCGCACCTGCTTGCGGAAAGCGCGATCCTGTGCCCAATGTCAAGGTCAAATTACTTTGAATTTTTTTGTTAAAGTTTTTTTGTGTACTATATCTCTGCAACTGCTTCACCCAATACCTTGATACTTCACATGGGTGTTTATCATCATTGTCGCACCTGCTTGCGGAAAGCGCGATCCTGTGCCCAATGTCAAGGTCAAATTACTTTTGAATTTTTTTGTTAAAGTTTTTTCGTGTACTATACTCTGTAACTGCTTCACCCAATACCTTGATACTTCACATGGTGTTTATCATCATTGTTGCACCTGCTTGCGGAAAGCGCGATCCTGTGCCCAATGTCAAGGTCAAATTACTTTGAATTTTTTTTGTTAAAGTTTTTTCGTGTACTATATCTCTGCAACTGCTTCACCCAATACCTTGATACTTCACATGGGTGTTTATCATCATTGTTGCACCTGCTTGCGGAAAGCGCGATCCTGTGCCCAATGTCAAGGTCAAATTACTTTGATTTTTTTTGTTAATTTTTTTTCTTGTACTATATCTCTGCAACTGCTTCACCCAATACCTTGATACTTCACATGGGTGTTTATCATCATTGTCGCACCTGCTTGCGGAAAGCGCGATCCTGTGCCCTATGTCAAGTTCAAATTACTTTGAATTTTTTTGTTAAATTTTTTTCGTGTACTATATCTCTGCAACTGCTTCACCCAATACCTTGATACTTCACAGGGGTGTTTATCATCATTGTCACACCTGCTTGCGGAAAGCGCGATATCGTCGGCATTTTGGCATACGTCCGTCCGTTCGTCCGTGTGTCCGGTTAAAGTTTTTTGGTTAAAGTTTTTCCATCTACTATATCTATTTTTTTAGTGTCCATGCCTCGCCCCAAGGCGCGACATGCAGGCCACGGCCATCTAGTCTACAAAAAGTGGGTATAATTATGTTATCCAATTGTCTATGCTTGGAAAAAACCTGGCCTTCGTGGCTTTGCCTCGTTTCTTGTTATTATTCTACGATGATATGTCGTGCAAAATCAAGTTAAACATGTGCATCTGTTTGTGCCTTTTGTCAATCAAAACACATATTTTGCATTTAACAAACATCATTGGAACCTAGATTTGCAATTGATAAAGCATAAAACAAAACATCGCAAAACGCCGCATTTTCTGTCCATCAAAACGCCGCAAATTGTGGCAAATGTGCCGGTGATCCGTTTTATGATTTCGCCGCGTTTTGCCGCAATTGACTTAGGTCACGATTGCGGCAATTTATTTTAACAATTGCGGCAATACCGCAATAACTTTGCGACGCTTTGCGGCATTTCGCGGCAAACCAGCGATTTGCCGCAATAGGTAGGAAATTCCGCGCCGGCGAAAAACTCCGCAAAGCAAAAAATGTGCGGGTTTCGCGGTGGCTGTACTGTATACTATGGAAGGTCATATCCGCCATAATTATATTTGGCTTGATGCTTGTTGGCTGATGACATTTTAAGTTCTATCCATCTTATTACAATTATATGTGGCTTGATGCTTGCTGGCTGATGACGTTCTAAGTTCTATCCGTCTTATTCCATTTCTATGTACATGTATGTGGCTTGATGCTTTATTCATTTGTACTGTTTCAATGCGTTTGTGTTGATTACATTCTAAGTAGCTTGATTTTTCATTGGTAGTGACATCCGGTGTTCCATTATTGATTATTGCATCACTGTTTTGCTATGCGCTTTGTTAGCTCGCTAAGCCATGCCCCTTGACAACAATAATTGCAACAGTACTTTGGGAACAACCATTATGACGCCAGGTGCGCTGCTAAAACTTAAAATAGTTCTCCCTAAAATTATTTAATATGCTGGTACCTGTCCTACAATGCGTTGCTCTCTAAATTGGTTCCATGTCCCTAACGGTGTTGATGTAGATTGATGCCGCCTTTTCTGTTGCGCCATGTTTAGGTTCAAAGACACCAAATAGTTTTACTGTATAATTTAACCAAATCCCAGCCAGTCTTTCATACTTTCACTATTCGTATGGATGTTGTGGGACCAACTCGTCATGTCCCCCAATATTGTTTACATTATTTGGCGGGGGTGGGGGAAGATTTCCAGTGGGGGGGGGGGGGGAGATTTCCTGTTACACCGGTACTTGCAATTTTCAACAGCTGTAGGATCAGGATACCAGTCTGTATATACAGTCAAACCTGTCTTAAGCAGCCACCCAAGGGAAGTGACAAAACTGGCTGCTTAACAGAGGTGACCTCTTTATAGAGGGTTGTGTTTTCAGGTACATTTCAGGTAAATTTTGAAAATTGAAATGAAGATAAAGATAACATAGACATGTATGTTGACTTGATAATACAAATGTAATAAATAATATTAATGATTAATTTAGAGTACCATATTGATTAAATATGTATGTTTTAATGCAATATAAATGTGTATCTTTATATTTATTTAATATTTTCAAAATTGAACCTGAACATGTAATGAGTGGATTATATCATTTAATGAAATAACAAATCTGTCAACAAATAAAAACACCAATGTTCACGTTTTTGTTGTTATTTTACAGCCTACTGCAACTGCTGATCTGCAAGATTCATATTGTAGACAACTTATTGTACTAGATAATAGGGCATAATGTGGTATAATCGGAAATGGTGTGGGATAAGTTGTGCGATTTTTTATTTTTTTATTTTTTTTTGTCGGGTATTGGTCGAGTCGAATTTGGATTCATTTCCAATTGTGTATGTAAATAATGCATAGGCGATGTCAGCAAAAGCAGTCAATAAGTGCGACATTCGGCTCATATTCGACATATGAGGCCATTTGCTTAAATTATATTTGAGCCGGTTACACTCAGTCCTGGGCAATACACACCAATTATATCAGCAGCTATTCGTGTTTTGTAAATTTGGTAACTGGCAATGGGCTGTTCCTTTTTACAACATTTGTGTCGGTAACCTATAGAAATTACGAATCGACGGACAAGGGTGCAAGAACCCGGATGCGATAGGCTGTTCTTTCAATAATGCACCGACAACAATTCGGGCAACACAATTTGCACCGGTTGAAACACCCTCTCAATATCGCATACGCGGCGACGTGTTAGGTGTTTTAATTACCCGCATTGACTGCTGACATCATTGTTAATTCGCGCTTCGGTAACGACCGCCGCAGGGTACATTGAAATCGAGATTAGAGGTGACCGTTTAATGAAATTGGATCACTAGTTTGGGACGATAATTAATGACCGCTGGCCGCGTTAGACGAGTGACCGTTGAATGAAAGCGTTTTATATAGCAAAAATGCGCGGGAGGAATTTGAAGTGGCCGCTTAACGGCGGTGACCGCTGATTAAAGGTGACCGCCCGAGCAGGTTCGACTGTACATGTATTTATATTTACATCGTCAGGTTACAATCTATTTTTTCCCCGATAGTACTTATATATCATGCTAAATCAGACGGGCAACAGAGTGGACACTTATTAGAGCTGTCAGGTGCATAGATGGATCTGGTGCTATGCTGTCAAAGTGATTCTTGAAGGCCATTGTCCACTTACAATGAAACAATGCCTGGGATGACAGTAGTGAGAAAATTAGTCGCTCTAATTGCCACAGGGGGCGGGTTGTTGTTTGAAGATTGTGTCAACATCCGCTGTACACTGCGACTGAGAAGGTGCAATAAGCCAAAACAACATGGGGCTTATAGGGCGCTTGCGACCATTGTAGCTCCAGTTCAGGCTGTACATCCGCACAGTCTGGACAGGAGCTGCACTTTTCGGCATTCCTTCAATAAAACACACTAACATTTATATTGAATATATACTTTTAATTCTTTTTATCTGTCAAACGAACAAAATATGTGATTTAGTTATATTTTAGTATTCAAAAACAGTATTTACGGAAAAATAAGCGAGTGGACATTCAAGTTACACAATTTTAGTCCTGCAATATAACTGCGAAATGTCGGAGATTATGTCAGCATTTTGTAAAACAAATAGAAATACAGGTCACTCTCGTTATCTCGAAGTCGAATGGACTGATGAAAATATATCGACATATCCGAACTTCGAGATAGCAATTCACTAAATTTATCGGAAAAAAATTCAAACAAAATCGCTTAAAAAATGCCCCTTTACTTTATTTCCGGGTTTTCATAAATCGCGGCTTGAGTTTATTCTAAGCTGTTTTCGTAATAAACAGACGATTTACTTATTGCTACACTGTTTATGGTAATTCATTTTTCTGTTAAAAGAAATTTGATATCACATTAAGTTTAATTATGGTTTTAAGTGAACTGTTTGAACTGGTCATGCAACTTTAAACGCATTTTAGCAGCGGCGGTGTCTTTGGTTTCTATAGACATGTGAAAACTTACCTGGGATAATCAAGCTGATTCAGAATTGGCAGCGCCGGGCACTTAATTTTTGCATCGATATATCAGAATACAAATGTGAAGGAAACATACTATTGGGACTCAATTTCCACTTCGACTAAACCGATATATCGACATATCCGATATCGAGTTATCAGGAGTAAAATATATGATTTGTATAGGGAATTCTGCCGGGACCTGGGACGTATATTGAGATAAGCAAGTATATCGAGATAAACGATATCGAGATAACGAGATTCAGCTGTATAACATTTAATTTCACATTTTTTTCTGATTCTGGCTCTGCTGTCTGTTTGACTGTGAATTACAACCAACTTCTGCACAGATAGCAGGCATGAGAATCTTCAGCTGATCAGCTGATTTCAGATGATTTTATCATAATTTGAATTTTCCAAATGATCCAGAATCAATCTGGTATGCTCAAATTTCATACTTTTACAAGTGGGGTGAGGGGGTTTCAGTGGATTTTCAGATATTTTCAGTGACAGCCATTCTCATGCCTGAGATAGTCGTCGCCGACGATTGCAACCAACGTATAACTAGGCGAAAGAAAAAATAACGATTAACGTATACATTAAACGACAAAAACAAAGAAATTATGCAACAAATACATGATATCCATAAATCCAAACGATATTATGTATATAAGAAACCTTCATCCTCCGATCAGATAAGCTCTGCTGTACTACTGCTACGTCATAGCAGTTATTTTTACAGCGCCACATCGCGCCAGTAGGTCTCAGTAACAGGAGAGATAAGCGATGACCAATTCATTGCATGGCTCTGTATAGCTAGGTGTCAGATAAGGTGCGATATGAGAAATCTCAATATCACAAAAAATACAAACGAACCGGAAATCGGTTATTAGGGTCGCCTTTGTTGTTTTTAGAGCATTTTGAAGAAAATAAGTGATAGTTTGTAATGTGACCTTTAAGTTGTTTCCCACGGTTTCCTAATTTACAGTTACCACCTATTTTGTGATTTTTGTCGCGCCCGCTTGCGGAAAGCGGGATATAGTCGGCCATTTGGCGTACGTACGTACGTGTTAAAGTTTTTGGTTAAGTTTTTTGGTTAAGTTTTTTGGTTAAAGTTTTTCGTTATACTATATCTCTGCAACTGCTTTGCCCATTACCTTGAAACTTCATATGGGTGTTTATCATCATCTATATTTTCATTCTACCCCCTCCTGTGCGGCCCCTGTGCCCAATGTCAAGGTCAAATTACTTTGAAATTTTTGGTTAAGTTCTTTGGTTAAAGTTTTGGGTTAAGTTTTTTGGTTAAAGTTTTTGGTTAAGTTCTTTGGTTAAAGTTTTTGCTTAAGTTTTTTGGTTATGTTTTTTGGTTAAGTTTTTCGTTATACTATATCTCTGCAACTGCTTTGCCCATTACCTTGAAACTTCACATGGGGGTTTATCATCATCTATATTTTCATTCTACCCATCTCCGTGCGGCCCCTGTGCCCAATGTCAAGGTCAAATTACTTTGAAGTTTTTGGTTAAGTTTTTTGGTTAAAGTTTTTGGTTAAGTTTTTTGGTTAAGTTTTTTGGTTAAAGTTTTTCGTTATACTATATCTCTGCAACTGCTTTGCCCATTACCTTGAAACTTCATATGGGTGTTTATCATCATCTATATTTTCATTCTACCCCCCTCCCGTGCAGCCCCTGTGCCCACCAATGTCAAGGTCAAATTACTTTGAAGTTTTTGGTTAAAGTTTTTGGTTAAGTTTTTTGGTTAAAGTTTTTGGTTAAGTTCTTTGGTTAAAGTTTTTGGTTAAGTTTTTTGGTTAAAGTTTGTTGTTAAAGTTTTTAGTCAGCCCCTGTGCCCAATGTCAAGGTCAAATTACTTTGAAGTTTTTGGTTAAGTTTTTTGGTTAAAGTTTTTCGTTATACTATATCTCTGCAACTGCTTTGCCCATTACCTTGAAACTTCATATGGGTGTTTATCATCATCTATATTTTCATTCTACCCCCCTCCTGTGCGGCCCCTGTGCCCAATGTCCAGGTCAAATTACTTTGAAGTTTTTGGTTAAGTTCTTTGGTTAAAGTTTTTGGTTAACTTTTTTGGTTAAGTTTTTTGGTTAAAGTTTTTGGTTAAGTTTCTTGGTTAAAGTTTTTCGTTATACTATATCTCTGCAACTGCTTTGCCCATTACCTTGAAACTTCACATGGGTGTTTATCATCATCTATATTTTCATTCTACCCCCCTCCCGTGCGGCCCCTGTGCCCAATGTCAAGGTCAAATTACTTTGAAGTTTTTGGTTAATGTTTTTGTCGCGCCCGCTTGCGGAAAGCGTGATATAGTCGGCACTTTGGCGTACGTACGTGTGTCCGGTTAAACTTTTTGGTTAAGTTTTTTGGTTAAGTATTTTGGTTAAAGTTTTTCGTTATACTATATCTCTTTTTTTAGTGTCCATGCCTCGCCACAAGGCGCGACATGCAGGCCGCGGCCATCTAGTTCTACATACTTCTTTAATCGGAAGAGGGTCTGTTCGCGTAAATTATGCATAAAATGTGATACATGCATGATTTCTAGGTGAATCTGGACTTTACCATATTTAAATTTGATGTATCTAGGCAGCAACACTTCTTTATTGTACGAGTAATCAAGAAATGTCACTAAAATGTGGTACGTACGGTTCGGGAAGGTCACAGAGTTACAGGCTGCAACTATCAAATGTGCAAAAAGTTGTAGGGCATGAACCTGATGAGAAGTTTCAAGATCAATTAGGTAACTTGGGTGGGTTATTTCTAGGGACTCCAAGACTTGCATAAACAACAATGTTGGCAAATTCCTTATGTGCACTTATAGTCAAGTGTTTGAACTTTATGTTGATGTATACATTTTCAAAAATTAATCAGAATATAACGCACAATATGAATTTATGTGCTTAGGGGCACAAATCCATGAGAACAGTGACCAGGGGCAGATCTAGAGGGGGTTCCGGGGTTGCAACCCCCCGTTCAGCCACGGAGTTTACATAGATCTAAACTGCTTTGAACATCATATGGTGTCCACAGTTTACCACCAGTTTGAGTCCGAATTTAATTGTTTTACACAGGAAAGTGCATTTGCGGACATCTAGATTTCAAAAAAACTTCCGGGGGGTGGGGTGGGGGGAACTAAGTGTGCCTAAATTTCACCATCACCAGTTTGAAGACATAATATACACTGCAGCTCCATTATAACGCGATGGTCGGGGTCCAAGATTTCAAATCGCGATCGGATATGTTATAAAATTTCGGGACATGCACGGGTACTGGTATCATCCGCATTTCGGTTACCAACTATTGCGGGAATTCCATTAGCAACGGACCCATATAAAATCATTTCATTTGAACAGAAGTTAAAGTAATTATTAATAATGACTATGACTTGTATTAATGTATTAAACATATGAGTTATTTATAAAATCATGCTTATTACGTTGTATAGTGCTTGCGATAGACAGACGCTTATTACAATGTATTCTGCTCGCGATCAACAGGCTCTTAAAAGGATTAATTGCTAATAAATAATGGTCACGTGTCCTGCCTATTCATGCGGACGATTAGCTGTTGATACGTGCATAATCTCAGGATGTGGGGTCGCGTGATCTATTGTTTACACTGCAACAGTCATATTGATGAATGAAATTTACGATTTACGCGAGACATCATGATTGCCGTGGGCTGCAGTGTGAACAATTAATAGACCACGTGATCCCATACCCAGATAATGCTGAATGTATTGTTTCAGATTGCACACAAACACCAGTCTATTTATAGAACGCTAAATATTACACCTGTCACAATTATGAAAAATCAATACACAATGTACTGGGAGTAAAGTAGAGAAAGTCGACCGAACACGCAACCATTTATTAGCGACAATTATGTGTTAACACGGATATATGTCTCATAACATTGACATTAATTTTTTTTTTTGATCCACGAGAGACCCGCGTTAATGGCGCTATACACGATCGCGTTATAATGGAGCTGCAGTGTATTATCTATATATTTCTCATAAAATCCCATTATTCCTAGTGCAAAAATCGCGCTGAGCGTACTGTATGTGGGATCAGTAACATCAGGTAGCCTGTAAAATGAACAGAGATAGAGGGCTTTGCAACCAACTATCTCTAGTTTGGACCACACACTCTCGTAATTGCTTTGAAGTTCTGGAGTGGCTGAACACACACATTCTTTCTTATGAGCATGGTCATCATTTCTGTCTTTATGAAAAGCGTCGTAATTCTCAGGAAAGATTTCAGAGTTTGCTATATTTGGCGTTAGCCAAGACTCTCTGCCAAATATTATATCGGGTTTTGAGGAATTAATGACAGAAATAGTTCCCGTTTTTGTCCGGCCTGCTTTAGCAGAAGCGGGACATACGGTAAGCATATCTTTTCCGTCGGTGTATGCGGCTGCGTCAACATTTCATGTTACGTTTTTGCGTTTAGCTCAGTTTCCAGAAAACTATAAGTCCTACAACCTCCATACTTGGTATACATCAACACTGTGGTGTAACCATCTCACACGGAGGGAGTGAATGTGACCTTCACCTAGTTTTCATGGTTCATTGACCTACTTTTCACATGCATTCAACGTTACGTTTTTGCGTTTAGCTCTGTTTCTAAAACTTATACGCTCAGGTAAATTCATTGTAACTTCTGTTTCCCTCAATGGAATACTTTAATATTATGCCATACATGCATTTGTAACAACATCCCGCATCATTCTACAGAAAGCCCATGGTGCCCGCTAACCCCAAAGGTCAAGGTCACTGACTTAGAAATTTCCAGGTTTTGGAAAACTGAACGCTCGGTTTAATTTATTACAACTTCTGTTTCCCTTGATGGAATGCTTCGGTATACATCAACACTGTGGTGTAACCATCTCACACAGAGGGAGCCCATGTGCCCTTCACCTAGTTTTCATGGTATATTGACCTACATTTCACATGCATTCAATGTTAAATGTGTGCATGTAGCTCAGTTTCCGGAAAACTATAAGTCCTATGACCTCCAAACTTGGTATACATCAACACTGTGGTGTAACCTTCTCACACAGAGGGAGCCCATGTGACCTTGGCCTAGTTTTCATGGTTAATTGACCTACTTTTCACATGCATTCAACGTTAAGTTTTTGTGTTTGGCTATGTTTCTAAAACATAACGCTCAGGTTAATTCGTTGTAACTTCTGCTTCCCTCAATGGAATGCTTTAATATTCCATTCATGCATTTGAAACAACATCCCGCATCATTCTACAGAAAGCCCAATCTAGTTTTATATGGTAAAATATGAAATCGAAAGGGTGTATGAAAGTTACAGAAATACTTCATAAACAGTTTAAAACCAATGAATTAAAGAAATAATTTGAAATACCTGGAAATTAATCAAATTTTCTTAGTTTTCAGAAATGGCCTTTTCCGATGTGTCACTCGCCAAATCAGACCAGTGACAGAAAAATCCTCTCGCCAACATGAAAATTGACTCGCCATGGCGAGCGGGGCGAGTGAATTTTTAAGCCCTGACTAGGTTAGCTCCCTTGGAGCTACCTAGTATAGCAGTGGTAGAGATGGAATGTCAACTATTTCTGCATTTAAAACTACCATTATGAGTGTCAAATTGTGTAATGTTTCATCACTGAATTTTACTGAATTAGCACATGTAAACTAAAGAATAAAGCACAGTCTGAATCATTTATTTATATGTTTACATTAAAGTCAATGTTTTGACGTACTATTAAACAATAGTTAACTGAACTGTCACCAGATGTATCGCACCAGTTTAGTGGAAGGATACCTCGCCACCATTCTGGCGACTTTTGAGGCCATAAACATTTTATTTATTGAATATCATCCAACTTTTGGGGGAAAATAGGGCGGTGTGTGTGTCTTATATTTTTGTCCCGCCTGCTTTAGACATAGCTTTTCCGTCGGCGGCGGCGTCGGCGGCGTCAACATTTCACGTTAAGTTTTTGCGTTTAGCTCAGTTTCTAGAAAAATATAACTCCTACGACCTCCATACTTGGTATGCATCAACACTGTGGTGTAACCATCTCACACAGAGGGAACCCATGTGACCTTCACCTACTTTTCATGGTTCATTGACCTACTTTTCACATGCATTCAACGTTAAGTTTTTGTGTTTAGCTCTGTTTCTAAAACTTAACTCTCAGGTTAATTCATTGTAACTTCTGTTTCCCTCAATGGAATGCTTTAATATACATGCATTTGTAACAACATCCCGCATCATTCTACAGAAAGCCCACGGTGCCCGCTAACCCCAATGGTCAAGGTCGCTGACTTAGAAATTTCCGTGTTTGGAAAAGTTAATGCTCAGTTTATGCTTTAATATTCCATACATGCATTTGTAAAAACATCCCGCATCATTCTACAGAAAGCCCATAGTGCCCGCTAACCCCAAAGGTCAAGGTCACTGACTTATAAATTTCCGTGTTTGGAAAAGTTAACGTTCAGTTTATGCTTTGATATTCCATACATGCATTTGCAGGGTTCAATCTAGCTCCAAATTTTAGGGGGAAGTCACTTCCCCCTCCAGGGAATTTAGGGGGAAGTGGTGGAATTTATGGGGAAGTGGGAGAAGTGTGTTTTTTTCTCCATAATTTGCAAAGTATGTTAAATGTTGTCGTTGTCGGTTATCGGCAAAGACAATTTAACTGCACCAGATAATACAGATAATACAAATAAGACCAGGCATATTATTTAACAATAATTTTATTTTAACACTACAGTATATAAATTCATGAAAATGTTGAAAACAGTATTTTATTGCTCAAGACCGTCAACAGACATTATCCCCTATTATAATTAATTTATATTAACCAATTAATATATGTAAAATGATATAAAACAATGAAATTATTATTTCTCACAAATTCATTTTTAGGTCCGAAACTGTGTGGGGGCGACTTGCTCGGGTGTCTACTTTTTCCCAATCATTTGGGAATTCCCGGTCACGAGTCGATTGTACCATAGGATATTCATGCACAACTTGTGCTACGCGTATTAATTCTTCCGTTTTCAAACCCTGAAAAGTCCGAGTCTGACCGACAATCCGCATTATTTTGCATTTCCGCGTCGCTCCCGGAATCGGAAAACACATCGTCCGCCATTTTGGAAATCCGAAAATCTATTTTCTTTTCGTGTAACTCGTTTCTCTTAACGTCATAAAACGGCATTGTGGGAATTGAAGCTGATATCATTCTATTATTGGTAATACATTTGGGGGAATTCACTCCGTGATATATTAGGTGTAAACCCCGCAAATAGGCACCTGCAAAAATCAGCAAATGCTGTCATCGGCGAATGGAAATACTCGATAAAAACATCCAATGAAAACAAACTCCCACCTTGTGGGTGGAGTATTTGAAAATCGGCTTGCGGTTAACACAAGGAGTGCTAAACGGCCGGGATATGATTGACAGGTTGACAGGTCAATTCCAAAGGCCGTGTTTATTTCTATCAATTTCTGCCGCGTGCTGCATCAAACAAACTACTGAACTGTGTTGTGGTGTCACAGTGTGTGTACACAATAATCTGGTTTAACATGCTGCCCAAGGCCGTTAGGCATTACTCAACATTTGCAGCACTATTTGACAACCCTGGGAATATCGATTTCAGGTTAGCGGGGTGTGAAATGGGAAATTCTAAACAATTTTGTTTCAATTTATGATGATTATATGGAGACTGCAATCACCGAAAATTACGGGATTTTTTCAAAGCGAAGTCGACTTCGCCCGACGGGAAATAAAAAGCGAAGTGAACAAAAAAAAAGCGACGATGTCGCTCACTTCGCCCTCAAAATTGAACCCTGATTTGTAACAACATCCCGCATCATCCCGCATCATTCTACAGAAAGCCCATAGTGCCCGCTAACCCCAAAGGTCAAGGTCACTGACTTAGAAATGTCCA
Organism: Conchocele bisecta; assembly: GCA_029237695.1. NCBI lineage: Eukaryota > Metazoa > Mollusca > Bivalvia > Lucinida > Thyasiridae > Conchocele > Conchocele bisecta. The sequence goes on along the minus strand of CM055265.1, from coordinate 96,186,032 downwards.
TGTTTGAAAAAGTTAACGCTCAGTTTATGCTTTAATATTCCATACATGCATTTGTAACAACATCCCGCATCATTCTACAGAAAGCCCATGGTGCCCGCAAACCCCAAAGGTCAAGGTCGCCGACATAGAAATTTCCGTGTTTGGAAAAGTTAACGCTCAGTTTATGCTTTAATATTCCATACATGCATTTGTAACAACATCACGCATCATTTTACAGAAAGCCCATGTCAGATGCCCGCTAACGCCAACGGTCAAGGTCACTGACTTAGAAACTTCCGTATTTGGAAAAGTTAACGGTCAGTTTATGCTTTAATATTCCATACATGCATTTGTAACAACATCCCGCATCATTCTACAGAAAGCCCATGGTGCCCGCTAACCCCAAAGGTCAAGGTCGCTGACTTGGAAATTTCCGTGTTTGGAAAAGTTAACGCTCAGTTTTAACGCTCAGTTTTAACGCTCAGTTTATGCTTTAATATGCCATACATGCATTTGTAACAACATCCCGCATCATTTTACAGAAAGCCCATGGTGCCCGCTAACCCCAAAGGTCAAGGTCACTGAATTAGAAATTTCCGTGTTTGGAAAAGTTAACGCTCAGTTTATGCTTTAATATTCCATATATGCATTTGTAACAACATCCCGCATCATTCTACAGAAAGCCCATGGTGCCCGCTATCCCCAAAGGTCAAGGTCACTGACTTAGAAATTAACGCTCAGTTTATGCTTTAATATTCCATATATGCATTTGTAACAACATCCCGCATCATTCTACAGAAAGCCCATCATTCTACAGAAAGCCCATGGTGCCCGCTAACCGCAAAGGTCAAGGTCACTGACTTAGAAATTTCTGTGTTTGGAAAAATTAACGCTCAGTTTATGCTTTAATATTCCATACATGCATTTGTAACAACATCCCGCATCATTCTACAGAAAGCCCATGGTGCCTGCTAACCCCAAAGGTCAAGGTCACTGACTTAGAAATTTACGTGTTTGGAAAAGTTAGCGCTCAGTTTATGCTTTAATATTCCATACATGCATTTGTAACAACATCCCGCATCATTCTACAGAAAGCCCATGGTGCTCACTAACACCAAGGTTATTACAAGCTCCTTATATACTATCAAACTGCGCCAGGCGGGACATTTTGCTCCGCGGAGCTCTTGTTTATTAAAAGTTGTTGTAAATAGTGTTAACAAACAATAATTAATGATTTCTCTTCAAATATATTCAAATAAAAAATAATCTGTGTCCTGTATGCGACCGGTGTGTTCGTTGATAGCATGCGCAGCCACGCAAACTGGTCAGGATCCACACTTGTGTCGTTGTAAACACTTATGACACCCTCACAAGGCTACATGGACGCATACAGTGTATATAGCTGACGATAATAAGTTGTCATCCATCTCTCCGGTCAGTTTGTTCTGACTGAGCCCGAGGCTCCTCGGACTGTCGGGCGACCTGTCTGGTCTCATGAAGGGACAGTGTCTGCAGGTATTAGCTACAGGAAGCTTTACGGGGTATGCGGTGGTCAGCGTGCCAATGAACATTTACTTGTATGGCCATATTGTATTGTAAAATTATGTTGTTCTTTTGTTATATTTCATATTCTGTACTCTCCTAAGATGGAGGAAATACACATGCACACACACGCATGCACGCACGCACACACGCACGCACGCACACACACACGCACGCACACACGCACACACACACACACAGAGTTTATTAGTTAAATTCTGGAAAATACGAATCAAGACATTTCGTGTGTATGAATACAGCAGCTATTATCTTTAGTTCTCACAGTCAGTTAGGTAGCAGTGAACAGTTAGCCGCCAGTTTTGTACAAGTATTTTCTGGGAGTTTCAAACAGTAATTTATTCTAGAGAAAACGTATGGATGGGAATGGGTTTGCACCATCACAGTACATACAGTACAGGCAACGCGAAACCCGCATATGTTTTTATTTGCCGAGTTTTTCGGCCTCGCGGAATCTCATACACTTTGCGGCAAACTGCTGTTTTGTGGCAAAACTCTGCAACCTCCTGCGGTATTCCCCGCAATCGATAAAAACAATTGCGGCAATCATGACCAACTGAATTGCGGCAAAACGCGGCGTAATCGTCAAACATATCACCAACACATTCGCCGCAATTTACGGCATTTTAATCGATAGAAAATGCGGCGTTTTTCTTCATATTTCAGTTGAGTATTTCAGTTGAACGGCTCAGTATTACAATTTTCCGATTTTTTCAAACACAAAAACATGTTTGGCAACTGATTTAGTACACAAAACTAACATATACTGCCTAATAGATACATCTCAAGTCTTCAGATTTACATCTTAATCGCAATGTGAAGACAACAAAAACTTGTTTTGTGTACCACTCAGTGCAAAATGTCAATATTGACAATTTCATTTCCGTAACAGAACGGCTTCGGCTCGGAAGCGAGTCGATAAACTCTGGCTATCGGAATTCATCGGCCGCGAATCAGGCAGTTGAGGAGTTGACCCGAGCGTCTATCGGAAATTTGATCGGGCTTTGAAACACGCACCTGCTGTTTGTTTATCAACAAACATTGATATTTTCATCGACTACAAACTCATTTTTGTACCAAAATGAATGCAAACAGTTTCAAAGTGTGTGTAAATATAAAGCTGTTGGATTTATGTGTGGGAAAACCCAATAGGAGGCCAAATTCGGAAACTTGAGCCGTATAGGGGCTTTAAGGTCACATATCGTCACACGTAATATCTCCAAAAATGTGTATGGAAGTAAAGGAACATATCTTCTGTATCGTAACATCAGCCTATACACATGTATTACATTGCCGACGTCACGTTTATATATATTATATTTTTCCAATCAAAATTTAAATAAGGTCATAAGTATTCATTTCCAATAGATCGGTAAATGGAAATTGCGAGTATTACCTTAGAGGTAATTAGAGTTAGTTTTCGTTGATTTTATGATCGACGACTTCCGTTTCGGCCTTCGACCAACTCGTCCGTCAGCCAACTCGTAATAATACACAATAGCGACATGTCCAATGTTCATCAGCTGACAGTCGACAGGTTGCGGCATGCCCGTATGTAGCCGGGGGGGGGGAATAAGTTGTGCACTCGAAATCTCGCGATCATGCTTCACGATCGCAACCTATGCGAGAAATCGCGAACACGCGAGGTTGTCACATGTCCCTAACAGGACACGTACACATTGTCTTAGGAAACGATTCTTATGTGCTGCCAAAACATGTTTTTATGAAGAAATAGAACAAATATGGACAAACATCAGTAGTTCTTGACAACAAAAACATAATAATTGTCTTAGGAGACGATTCTAATGTACTGCCAATACATGTTTATTGAAAAGAAAACATATTTCGATACGTGTTATTGGTTGCTGCATCGCATCATCGACCTACACACAAGATCGCGAAAACGCGAGACCAAATCGCGATACTGCAAAATCGCGAGGCGAAAACATGATATTCTATTGTATACAATATCGCGTTTTCGCTTCGTGATCACTCGTTTTGGGCATTTCTTTACGTCTTTTAAAAGTGATGGGTTGTTGCCTAGGGGATAGAACACCTGACTTCAAATCTGGAGGTTGTGTGTACAAAGTAGTAACACAGTGGTTTGTCGCATTTTGCCGAGTCATTTTGTCGCAAAACGCCGCAATTATTTCGCCTCGTTTTGACGAGGAACATCGCGGAATCACCGCGCAAACTTTGCGCCATTTTTTCCTTATGCCGCAATTGGCCACGTGAAGTTTTGCGAGAGATTGCGGCAATTTTCCGCGCTAAAGTTAAATTAGTTGCGGCAATAACAAAAAATATGCGGGTTTCGCGTTGCCTGTACTGTATGATGATTGAGAAAATATGCAACTTTCAGTCTCTAATTCCGCAAGTGATCAGTTTTTGTGGAGATAACATATTTCAGTACTTCGAGTACTTTGATTTGTATATTTAATGCATTTATAGACCATGGTCCGTCACTTCAAGGTGACAGTCCTCGCCCATTTTAGGCAATTTATGGAGTTTTCGGGCCTGTGACCGCAGCCGAAACTTATTTGTGATTATTTTCACTTCACATATTCACATAATCTGTTTGCTGCATGCACTTGCTACCTGATAGCTATATTAACAACAAAAAACAATTCAGACATAATACACTGGCTGTCTGCACTCTGCTGTGTTTTCACAAAATGTGCCAAAATCTGCATGTATTTGGCCGCGGCCACACATTTCACAATATGGATTTCAAATATCCCATGTCGACTTTGCACTAATACTTGCTAATTGTACCAATTCTGCAATCACACCTTGTCACACTGATCATAGTCTGTACTGGTACCGACCGTTTTGTTTTCGAGCAACAGACCTGCCTTTCCGACAGATAAAATGGCTGCCAATATTTCAGACGAAAATTCCGAGCAGGAGTTTCGCACTCTTCTGTAACTGAAATCATGCCAGCATGACACAGATGCAAGCAAAATCACATATTTTCGCAGAAATTTTTTTATGCAATGGAAAACATCATAATTATGATGTTGGCTAATTAATTTTAGAACATTTTCATAAGCCACAGACATGTGTTTTTGTCTCGCCCGCGAAAGCGAAAGCGAAAGCGGAAAGCGAGACATAGGTTTTGCTTTTCCGGAGTCGTCGTCGTCAGCGGCGGCGGCGGCGTCATCATTCAATGTTAAGTTTCTGTGTTACGGTCATTACTTCAACACCTTATCAGCTAGTCATCAAACTTTATACATACCTTTACTATGATATGTAGATGAATATAGGACTATTCTCGGGGCCCCAGGGTCAAGGCCCCAGGGTCAAGGTCAAGGTCAAGGCGGGTCAAGGTCAAGGCGGAACAAGGCGAGACATTTGATTCCGCGGAATTCTTGTTTATATATTTACTAGAAGGCCCATAGGAAAAATTTGAAACTAACCAACTCTGCCCAAGGACTGCCACCCAACCTGTGGCTGGAAACACACCACACCTGACACAGTGATGCTGTGTATTGAAGGAGCAACTGCTGATTTTTGTCGTGCCCGCTTGCGGAAAGCGCGATATAGTCGGCACTTTGGCGTGTGTCCGGTTAAAGTTTTTGGTTAAGTTTTTTGGTTAAAGTTTTTGGTTAAGTTTTTTGGTTAAAGTTTTTGGTTAAGTTTTTTGGTTAAGTTTTTTGGTTAAAGTTTTTCGTTATACTATATCTCTGCAACTGCTTTGCCCATTACCTTGAAACTTCACATGGGTGTTTATCATCATCTATATTTTCATTCTACCCCCCTCCCGTGCGGCCCTGTGCCCAATGTCAAGGTCAAATTACTTTGAAGTTTTTGGTTAATGTTTTTTGGTTAAAGTTTTTTGTTATACTATAGCTCTGCAACTGCTTTGCCCATGCATTACCTTGAAACTTCACATGGGAGTTTATCATCATCCATATTTTCATTCTACCCCCCACCCGTGCAGCCCCTGTGCCCAATGTCAAGGTCAGATTACTTTTTTGTCGCGCCCGCTTGCGGAAAGCGCGATATAGTCGGCACTTTGGCGTACATACGTACTTGTGTCCGGTTAAAGTTTTTGGTTAAGTTTTTGTCGCGCCTGCTTGAGGAAAGCGCGATATAGTCGGCACTTTGGCGTACGTACGTGTGTCCGGTTACAGTTTTTTGTTAAGTTTTTTGGTTAACGTTTTTAGCTCGACTATTCGAAGAATAAGTAGAGCTTATGTTGTCACCCCGGCGTCGGCGTCGGCGTCACCGCCTTGGTTAATGTTTTTAGTCAAGTTTGTATATGGAATACTACTGGCCCTACACCCACCATACTTGGACAACTTCATCTCCTAGTGATGTACATCAATAACCCCTGATCTATATTTCACCTTGACCTACATTTCCTCTTGAATTACTTGGTTAATTCCCCTTGGTTAAGGTTTTTAGTCAACCTTGGTTAAGGTTTTTTTTCAAGCTTGTACATTGAATACTATTGTGCATCCAGACACCATACTTCGACAACCTTTTCTCATAGGTATGTACATCAATAACCCCTGATCTATATTTGACCTTGACCTACATTTCCTCTTCAATTACTTACTTAATTCCTTTTGGTTAAGGTTAATTTTTAGTCAACCTTCTATATGGAATACTACTGGCCCTACACCCACCATACTTGGACAACTTCATTTCCCAGTGATGTACATCAACAACCCTGATCTATATTTGACCTTGACCTACATTTCCTCTTGAATTACTTACTTAATTCCCCTTGGTTAACGTTTTTAGTCAAGCTTGTAGATGGAATACTCCTGGCCCTACACCAACCATACTTGGACAACTTCATCTCCTAGTGATGTACATCAACAACCCCTGACCTATATTTGACCTTGACCTACATTTAACCTTGAATTACTTACTTAATTCCCCTTGGTTAAGGTTTTTACTCGACCTTGGTTAAGCTTTTTACTCAAGCTTGTACATGGAATACTATTGTGCATACAGACACCATACTTGGACAACCTTTTCTCATAGTGATGTACATCAATAACCCCTGATCTATATTTGACCTTGACCTACATTTCCTGTTGAATTACTTACTTAATTCTCTTTGGTTAAGGTTTTTAGTCAAGCTTGTAGATGGAATACTCATGGCCCTACACCAACCATACTTGGACAACTTCATCTCCTAGTGATGTACATCAACAACCCCTGACCTATATTTGACCTTGACCTACATTTAACCTTAAATTACTTACTTAATTCCCCTTGGTTAAGGTTTTTACTCAACCTTGGTTAAGGTTTTTAGTCAAGCTTGTAGATGGAATACTATTGTGCATACAAACACCATACTTGGATAACTTTTTCTCATAGGTATGTACATCAATAACCCCTGACCTTTATTTTACCTTCACCTACATTTAACCTTGAATTACTTATTTAATGTTTATAGTCAAGCTTGTATATGGAATACTTCTGGGCCTACATCAACCATACTTGGACAACTTCATCTCCTAGTGATGTACATCAATAATCCCTGACCTATATTTGACCTTGACCTACTTTTATCCTTGGATTACTTAGTTATCTCCCCTTGGTTACGGTTTTTACTCAAGCTTGTATATGGAATACTCCTGGGCCTACAGCAACCATACTTGGAAAACTTTATCTCCTAGTGATGTACATCAATAACCCCTGACCTATATCTGACATTGACCTACATTTAACCTTGAATTACTTACTTAATTTCCCTTGGTTAATGTTTTTAGTCAACCTTGGTTAAGGTTTTTATGCAGGCCGCAGCCACCTTCTTTGTCAAGCTATGTGTACATCGATAACCCTCGTAGTCGAGCTATGCTGTTCTCCTACAGCTCTTGTTTGTTATACTATATCTCTTTTGTTAGTGTCCATGCCTCGTCACAAGGCGCGACATGCAGGCCGCGGCCATCTAGTTCTACTCATTATCTCACAGGCACAGAGAGTAGGATAGTAATATTTATTGCCGTCGGTGCGATAGTGTGGGTGTTTGGTCAATAATATTAATTTTGTTGTTGTCTCGCCCGCGAAAGCGGAAAGCGAGACATAGGTTTTGCTTTTCCGGAGTCGTCGGCGGCGGCATCATCATTAAATGTTAAGTTTTCGTGTTACGGTCATTACTTAAACACCTTATCAGCTACAGTCATCAAACTTTATACATACCTTTACTATGATATGTAGATGAATATAGGACTATTCTCGGGGCCCCAGGGTCAAGGCCCCAGAGTCAAGGTCAAGGCGGAACAAGGCGAGACATTTGATTCCGCGGAATTCATGTTTTTTGTACACGGTGAAACGTTTGAATAGTAAATTGTATCTGTTGATGTAGCTGGGTGTCAGACATCACCATTGTGGGTGTCTTCATAAATGTTTAGTTAATATGTCTATATTATTTGAAAATATTATAGTTTGATGGTGAACATCAATTTTAATTGTTAGATTATATAAGTTAGATCGTAAGGTTTCTGGTGTGCGAAGCCATGTACACTTTTCAAATTGATTCACATAGTACAACAACAATGGCGCATCCTTGAGCTCACGTGAACTGTCTGACATGTGAAACACATATTTCCGGTGTTGAATGTCATATCTGTCAAAATACAAACAAAGGCGAACTTTATTTGTATACTTGATTCGGATAATTATCAAAATACATGTAAAGTGTGCGAAGCCACGTATACTGGCTGTATATTTTTGTTTGTAAATATTCTTCTATTCTGATTTTTGGATTTTCCTTCTTTCCTACACATGAAATATGGGATTTGACCCTGTTAACCATTCTAAAATGACTTTAGCTGATGATAAGCCATTAAACATCATTATATAAATAAATAATACTTATTAGTAATCTTGTGGAGCTAACCTAATTTCAGTAGTTTGATTTAGGTTTAAAACATACATCTGATTCAGATACCATAGTCGCATGTAACGTGTCGAGTCGACATGTTTATGCTGTATTTTCTCCCCCATACACAAGTCATAAAATGTATATATATACCTTATCAAAGGCAAGGATAGGTTACATTGCTCACAGCCGTGTTTGATAGCATGTCGTCTAGCATTTTAGGGAAGGGGCCACTTTGTCATTACAGTACAACCTCTCTAACTGATCACACCAGTATCACAAAATGTAAGTTTGGTGTTACAAAACTGCTAAGTTGAAAATTAAGATAAAGTAGTATAATGTACATTAGTCCAAAGTCAATTACCATGAAGCTCTTGTGAGGCTACCTTAAATTGTCATTTAGATTTTTCATGAGAACCCGTCCATGAGCAGACACTATCTTTACACAGATCATGTATTGCAATAAATGCTTGCATTTCTATATTAAACTAGACATGTAGCCTGTAGCCACACAAATGCCCCCAATGGCATTTCCCCCATTTTTCTCACATTGTCATTTCCGTACAATAACTTGAATAATATGCGGCCAATTTCCACCATACTTCATGGGTGCGTTGATATCAATCAGTGCAGACATCTATTGAAAGTGTGTTTCATTGCAGCAAGTTCAAGATCACCTACGCTAAACATAGATTTTTTATCTCACTGCGTTTCCGCACGATGACTTGAATAATGTTTGGCGAGTGTCCACCATACATGTGCATTGCTATCGATCATTTGACGACATATATTGAAAGTGGGTTTTGTTGCACCAAGTTCAAGGTCACCTGCACTTAAAGTATTTTTTATGCCCCTGCCACCGAATGGTGAGGGGGGCATATAGTGTTACCGACGTCCGTCCGTACATCCATACATCCCGAAACCTTAATGCTCGGGTAAATGGCTTATAATTTCCTTGCTTGGATCTGCCTCACATTTCACACACGCATTGCTCCAATGGTCCACTGCTACCCTGTGACAAATCCACAATCGTCCCGCCCCCGCTAAGCCCAGGGTCAAGGTCACAGACTTGGTGCGTTCCTTGCACGGATCTGCTTGATATTTCTCACATGCATTGCTCTAATGGTCCTCTATTGCCATGTGAAAAATCCATGATTGTCCTGCCCCTTCTAAGCCCAGGGTCTACACATACTTGGTGCGTTTGAAACCTTAACGCTCGGGTAAATGTCTTATATTGTCTGTTTCCTTGCATGGATCTGGTTGATATTTTACACACGCATTGCTCTAATGGTCCTCTACCACCATGTGACAAATCCACTATCGTACCACCCCCGCTAAGCCCAGTGTCAATGTCACATACTTGGTGTGTTCAAAACTTGGGTAAGTGTCTTATAATGTCTGTTTCCTTACGTGGATCTGCTTGATATTTCACAAACCCATTGCTCTGAAGGTCTGCTATAATGCTGTGACAACAGATCAGGGGTTGAAATTTCACTCGCCCAGCTCGCCATGGCGAGTGCCTTTTGTGGCGGTCGAGTACTTTCTACAGGCACTCGCCCAGTTTGGCGAGTGAAAGATTTGGTCAGGATTTTTTTTTCTGAAGAAATTGCCAATTAATTCCATCGATAACGGCCAACAAATGGTATTAATTCAGCGACCATTTGTTGTTTACAGTTTACATCAATTTGCGGGAAGTAAGATTCAAGCAGTGTCTATGTACACGGTTACGGGTATAATCGCTAGCGATTTTGAACACGGTCCATAGCGGGCAAGTTTAATTCACGGATTATTTGTCGGCTGTACGCGGCCGGGCTAACAAATAATATGACTGCGAGTATAGACTAGTGTATACGCGGCCACATATATCGTCTCGTATACAGTTGGGTTAACGCGCATTTCAGATGCCGAACATAACGGCTTGGGGCGAAACGGTCGGCACCGGGTCCGAAACCATTGAATTTAGTAATTAAGGCAGCACGCAGCGCATGCAAACATAGCCACTATAAATTGAACAAAATCTATGTCACTCGACTCTTATAGAAAATAAGAAGCATGCAAGCCTCTGAGCAAATTCGCTGCTACAAAACATTGTAGAAGAAAAAACTCGACGAAGTTTATCTCCCGATAAATAATATTTATTTGTTTGTTTATCATGTTTATGTTCATTTAATACTTAAAATATAAATAACAATAATAGTGAATATGTCTCATACGTTTTGGTAATGATCATATATATGTAAAAGCTTCTTTTTTTTTAAATAAGATGTAACATTACAAATACTGGAAATAGCATTTTATTTTTAAAAAAAACTGGGCGAGTAACTTTTTGACCTGGGCAAGTACTTTTTTTTTCTACTTGCCCAGTTGTGCGAGTGGAAAAAAAGGATTTTTTCAACCCCTGCAGATCCATGCTTCTCTGGCCCTCTGTGTTTTCAAATATGCCTCGTTTTCTTTGGCTGTCAGCGGGGGCATTCGTGTGCCGACAGGCCACATTTCTAGTTTTTTCTAAGTTAGTTTCCGCACGATGACTGGCCGATTTCCATCACAAAGGTTGTTATACTGCCATAATGAAATGGTATGCTATTTATATATACAGTATAGGCGCCGCGAAACCGGCGCATTTTTAGCCATTTTTAGCGCGCCTTCCGAATGAAGAAGTGCTTATGGCATACCCTCGGCGTCGTAGGCGTCCGTCTGTCTGTCCGACTGTCTGTCTTCAAAAATTATAATGGCCTATTTTTTCTGTTTCCTTGCATGGATTTGCTTCATATTTCACACACGCATTGCTCCAAGGGTCCTCTACTGCGCTGTGGCAAATCCACGTCTGTGCCGCCCCTTCTAAGCCCAGGGTCAAGGTCACATCTCAAAACCTTAACGCTCGGACGCTCGGGTAAATGGCCTATATTTTCTGTTTCCTTGCTTGTATTTGCGTCATATTTCACACACGCATTGCTCCAAGGATCCTCTACCTCTGCTAAGCCCAGGGTCAAGGTCAAATACTTTGTACGCTCGAAACCTTAACACGCTCTGGTAAATGGCTCATAAATTTTGTTTCCCTTAACATCCAGCACGTTGTGTTTTCAAATGTGCCCTCGGTTCCTTTGCTGCCACCGGGCGCGCTTCGTTGTCCTCTGACAACTCTTGTTTAGCTCGCCTGCACGAAGTGCAGAAGAGCTTATGGCATACCCCCGGCGTCGTTGGCATCCACAAACTTAATGTTGGGGTAAATGTCTTATAACTTCTGTTTCCTTTCATGGAACACCTTGTTATTTGATACATGCATTCCTCAGATGACCCTCTATCATGCTGTAGCAAATCCATGACCCATCACCCAACCCTTACCCCAAGGTCAAGGTCACAAACTTAGCACATTCATAAACTTAACCTTGAGGTAAATGTCTTATCACATCTGTTTCCTTTCATGGAACCAGAGCTCTCCGTAAGCGCCGGCTGCCGGCGATTTAGCCGACTACTTGCTCAGTTGGCGCCGGCTACAATTCATAATGTCGTAAAAAAAAAAAAAAAAATATTTTTTACAAAACACAGATTTAACGCTATTTAAAACATGTCTGGCGTATCCCACTATCGTTATTATACATTATTAGCCGTTAGTGTAATTTCTATAACACTGATAATACCACCTCTGTAAACATAATAGTGACTCTTCAAAACCCACACCCGTTATCCGGAGATACGCAACTAGGGGAGGAGAACATGGAAAGGGGAACGCACAAACTAATGGGAATTTGGAGGGTTTGTAAAATTAGCTAAAACAATATATTTTATGCATGATCAGAACAATGTGAGCTTGCAACGTTGAGGAAGAATGATTGAAGCACATGTAGCAAAAATATTGAGCTCGAACGCCGTCGTAAAAGTTGAAAATTTATAAATTCAATATAGGATTTTATTTTTTTTTGTCATTTTTGTTTAAAAAATCGTCTTTCCTGCACCAATCGTATGCTTTTCAGCACTATCAGGCATACAGTTATGTTTGCTGATCATTTACACTGATACCTTGAAAGCGACAGCGACCAGAATCTTCTGAGAAAAAAATGGCGGCCGTTTTATGCACCGTGGTATAGCGCAAAATGGTGCACAAAAACTATGGGACTGGAGGACACAAATTGGGGGACGAGTGCACACAAACTGTGGAACGCGCTGCACAGAAAATGCCAATATACGTGGGTTTTAAGTTGCAAATTCACGTATGTATTTACAAAAATATTATATTTGCAGACGAGGATCCACGAATATTTACGCAGGGGCCGGTCCAAATGTGTCTGTAAGGAATTTATGCAAGTTTTTAATCAATATTCACCACAATTATGCATTGTTTTAGTAAGTTCGCTGTTCAATGCAGGCTTCTTTAGCAGCGCTCGTTTATTAATGGGCGAGCAGAGCCTCATTTCGTATGCAATCAGTTAACCCGTTTAATACATATCACACATTAAACCATAGATTACAAATGTAGAGACTGAGTTTGGTAAAAGTATGCTGCCACCAGTAATCACTGCAGTATTAACAACTGTCCCCTATCGCTGAACTGCTCACACACACCTATTAAAGCAATGGACCTGTAGCGAAATACAAAGAATAAGGAGGTTTAACAAATTTATTAAGTATTAATGAACAGTAAAATGTGAATGATAATGTTGTGGTCGTCGTCGTCCACTTCTGGTCAGATTCGGTGTCCCTCATGCTCATCCACTTTCGGTCATGTTCGGTGTCCCTCAGGCTCATCCACTTTTGATCAGGCTCGGTGTCCTCAGGCTCATCCACTTTTGGTCAGGTTCTCGGTGTCCCTCGGGCTCGAACACTTTCGGTCAGGTTCGGTGTCCCTCAGGCTTGTCCACTTTCGGTATGGGGTATCTGTGACGGGCTGTATCTTTAAAACTGTTATACAAATGTATATCTGTAATCTTGTGTCTGTTGGCATCTGTAAATCTGTGTCTGTGATGTGTATCTGTATCTGTGGGCATCTGGTTTAGGGTTCTGTACGAGGTTCCGAGGAACCAGTCTTATACGAGTATGACACGGTAATGTGATATGGGTTCTGTAGGGTTCTGTTTGAGGTTCTGGAGAATCGGTTATACGTCAAGGAGTCGAGGCGCTGGGGTTCTGTATGAGGTTCTGTGTGAGGTTCCGAGGAACCAGTCTTATACGAGTATGACACGGTAATGTGATATGGGTTCTGTGGGGTTCTGTATGAGGTTCTGGGGTTCTGTATGAGGTTCTGTGTGAGTTTCCGGGGAATCAGTATATACGTCAAGGAGACGAGGTGCTGCGGTCCTATGAGGTCCTTTTTGAGGTGATAATTACCTTGCGCTGTATATAATATTTTGGAAAATGAGGTTCTGGGTTGAGAGAATCTGTGAATCTGTTTGAGTGCTACCGCGTGGTGAGCGAGAATTCGACTCAAATGGGAGTTTGAAATGTAGGCGCTTTTATAACTACCCAAGTTCCCATGATGCAACATTCGGGAACCGAGGTGTTCCGCATAGCCATTATGGTGGACGAAAGTAAATTTCTCGAAGAAAAGTGGGTGGGGAAAATTTATAAAGCGAAAAATAATGTCAATCAGCCTTGTCAGCATCGCATACCGGTGCCAATGGCTATCGGGGGTCATGATACGTCGGCGAAAATCAACATTGCTTAGGTATGTATCTATTTACACTGTACATGATGGTCTGACCCGGGTTTCAGTACCGCCAACATTCTGTATAATTCTGTACGACAATCGGCTTATAATCTGTGTTCTGTAACCTGTCTCTGTACTCTGTTTAGCAATGTTGCTAATGTCTGTGGGCCACTAAGACCATAACTTCCTCCAGTACTGGTTAAAATAGGCGCTACTTATGCGCAAACTCGGTGGCTATTTTGGTTCCTCGGTACCTTAATTAGCGGCAATACCTTATTGGTACGGTGCTATAAATATCTTATCAAAACATATGTGACGCACTAAGCATGCACATAAACATCATTGTGACCACTGTCACATTTATCATCATGAATGATGAACTAAACACAATTGTAATCACCATCATGATCATCATCACCCATGATCATCACTATCGCTGTATCTTAACACCATTGTAATCACCATCAGGATCATCATCACCCATGATCATCACTATCGCTGTAACTTAACACCATTATAATCACCATCATGATCATCATCACCCATGATCATCACTATCGCTGTAACTTAACACCATTGTAATCACCATCATGATCATCATCATCCACTGCCTAACATTTCAGGGTAAGTCTGTACTAAATCTGTAAGGGCTGTATAGGTTGTAATTTCTGTTGTGGGAAGAATAAATATGAATACACGGATTGGAACGCAGCTTGATATTAAAAGTAAAGATACAGAGAAAAATGCAACTGAAATCTGTTTCATTATAACATCTGTTTCCTTTCATAGAAGGCCTTGATATTTCATACATGCATTCCTCAGATGACCCTCTATCATGCTGTAGCAAATCCACGACCCACCACCCAACCCTTACCCCAAGGTCAAGGTCACAAACTTAGCACATTCATAAACTTATTGTTGAGGTAAATGTCTTATAACATCTGTTTCCTTTCATGGAACTCCTTGATATTTCATTCATACATTCCTCAGATGACCCTCTATCATGCTGTAGCAAATCCATGACCCACCACCCAACCCTTACCCCAAGGTCAAGGTCACAAACTTAGCATGTTCATAAATATAACGTTGGGGTAAATGTCTTATAACATCTGTTTCCTTTCAGGAACTCCTTGATATTTCATTTTCCTACATTCTCAGATGACCACTTAATCATGCTGTAGCAAATCCATGGACCACCACCAACCCTTACCCAAGGTCAGGTCACAAACTTAGCATGTTCATAAATATAACGTTGGGGTAAATGTCTTATAACATCTGTTTCCTTTCATGGAACGCCTTGATATTTCATACATGCATTCCTCAGATGACCCTCTATCATGACCCACTATAAATGTTGTGTAACTTCTGTCTATTTACAGGGAACGCCTTCATATTTCATACATGCATTCATCTGATGATACTCTATCATGCTATAGCAAATCCATGACCCACCCTCCACCCCTTTCCCCAATGTCAAGGTCACAAACTTAGCACATTCATAAACTTAATGTTGGGGTAAATGTCTTATAACATCTGTTTCCTTTCATGGAACGCCTTGATATTTCATACATGTATTCCTCAGATGACCCTCTATCATGCTGTAGCAAATCCACAACCCACCACCCAACCCTTAACCCAAGGTCAAGGTCATAAACTTAACTTTGTGTAACTTCTGTTTCTTTACAGGGAACACTTTGGTATTTCATACATGCATTCATCTGATGATCCTCTATTGTGCTACAGCAAATCCATGACCCACACCCCTTTCCCCAAGATAAAACATCATAAACTTTAACGTTGGAGTAAATGTCTTCATGATCATGGTCCTTAGGTAGGGGGATTACAAAATTGTTAAAATGACGTCATTACGTAATCCAAGATGGCCGCCGTCTAAAAATAGCACAAATTCTTCAAAAAAATCTTCTTCTCAAGAACCGCCAACCGGATTTCGACAAAACTTGGTAGGAATGATCGATGTACAATGTTCATGTTCTTTCAAAGTTGTTAAAATGGTGACCCGGGGGTCAAAAATGGGCGTGGCGTGGGGTCAAATTGGGGTCAAATTTTATTTTTGACCGAATATGGTCATGTCATATATCAAATCGAAGGTCGAAATCGGATGGTTATGTCATCCAAGATGGCCACCGAAAGGTCAAAAGGTCGTTCTTTTATTAGATATTTCAAAATTATTCTTCGCATGAACCGCTTGGCCCATGGTAGCCAAACTTAAAAGTTATGGTTCATGGGTGAAGCCTTTTCAGATTTGTTAAAATAGAGGTCATCCAAGATGGCCGTCGTCTAAAAATAGCATAAATTCTTAAAAAATCTTCTCATGAACCGCCAGCCGGATTTCAACAAAACTTGGTAGGAATGATCGATGTACAATGCTCTTTCAAAGTTGTTAAAATGGTGACCCCGGGATCAAGAATGGGCGTGGCCCGCGGGGTCAAATTGGGGTAAAATTTTATTTTTGACCGAATATGGTCATGTCTATATCAAATCGAAGGTATCAAAGAGGTGACCGATCTGGTACATTTTTGTCGAAATTGGATGGTCACATTTTATTTTTGACCAAATATCCTCATGTCATGTATCAAATTGAAGGTATCGATGAGGCGATTGCTCTGGTGCAATATTTATCAGAATCGGATGATTATGTCGTCCATGATGGCCTCCAAAAGGTCTAGTTATTCAAGATTTTTAACGTCTTTTTCTCAGGAACCACATGGCCGATGCTGGCCAAACTTCATAGTAAGTTAAGACCCTTGGGTGAAACATTTTCAGATTTGATAAAATGAGAGTCATCGCTTAATCCAAGATGACCGCCATCTAAAAATAGCACAATTTTTTTAAAATACATATGAACTCAATGTCACCTCCTCTGGTGTTCATGGAGTCAGGTGAGCGAATTAGGGCCATCATGGCCCTCTTGTTACATGTATGACTTCTGTTTACAGGAAATGCCTTGATATTTCATACATGCATTCATCTGATGATCCTCTATTGTGCTACAGCAAATCCATGACCCACCCCCACCCCTTTCCCCAAGGTCACAAACATAGCACATAGTCCGTCGTCCGTCGTCGTCGTCGTCCGTGAACATTTTCAAACGTCTTCTCCTCGGTAACCAGTGGGCCTATGGTCACCAAACTTCATGGTCATGGTCCTTAGGTAGGGGGATTACACAATTGTTAAAATGACGTCATTACGTAATCCAAGATGGCCGCCGTCTAAAAATAGCACAAATTCTTAAAAAATCTTCTTCTCAAGAACCGCCAACCGGATTTCGACAAAACTTGGTAGGAATGATCGATGTACATTGCTCTTTCAAAGTTGTTAAAATGGTGACCCTGGGGTTAAAAATGGGCGTGGCCCGTGGGGTCAAATTGGGGTCAAATTTTATTTTTGACTGAATATGGTCATTTCATATATCAAATTGAAGGTATCAATGAGTCGATCACTCTGGTGCATTTTTTGTCGAAATCGGATTGTTATGTCATCCAAGATGGCCGCCGAAAGGTCAAAAGGTCGTTCTTTTATTAGAGATTTCAAAATTCTTCTTCACATGAACCGCTTGGCCCATGGTAGCCAAACTTAAAAGTTATGGTCCATGGGTGAAGCCTTTTCAGATTTGTTAAAATTGAGGTCATCGCTAATCCAAGATGGCCGCCGTCTAAAATAGCATAAATTCTTAAAAAATCTTCTTCTCATGAACCGCTAGCCGGATTTCGATGAAACTTGGTAGGAATGATCGATGTACATTGCTCTTTCAAAGTTGTTAAAATGGTGACCCCGGGGTCAAAAATGGGCGTGGCCCGTGGGTCAAATTGGGGGTCAAATTTTATTTTTCACCGAATATGGTCATGTCATATATCAAATTGAAGGTATCAATGAGGCGATCACTCTGGTGCATTTTCTGTCGAAATCGGATTGTTATGTCATCCAAGATGGCCGCCGAAAGGTCAAAAGGTCGTTCTTTTATTAGAGATTTCAAAATTCTTCTTCACATGAACCGCTTGGCCCATGGTAGCCAAACTTAAAAGTTATGGTCCATGGGTGAAGCCTTTTCAGATTTGTTAAAATTGAGGTCATCGCTAATCCAAGATGGCCGCCGTCTAAAAATAGCATAAATTCTTAAAAACTCTTCTCATGAACCGCTTGCCGGATTTCGACGAAACTTGGTAGGAATGATCGATGTACATTGCTCTTTCAAAGTTGTTAAAATGGTGACCACGGGGTCAAAAATAGGCGTGGCCCGTGGGGTCAAATTTTATTTTTGACCGAATATGGTCATGTTATATATCAAATCGAAGGTATCAATGAGGCGATCACTCTGGTACATTTTTTGTACAAATCGGATTGTTATGTCATCCAAGATGCCCGCCGAAATGTCAAAAGGTCGTTCTTTTATTGGAGATTTCAAAATTCTTCTTCACATGAACCGCTTGGCCCATGGTAGCCAAACTTAAAAGTTATGGTCCATGGGTGAAGCCTTTTCAGATTTGTTAAAATGGAGGTCATCGCTAATCCAAGATGGCCGCCGTCTAAAAATAGCATAAATTCTTAAAAAATCTTCTTCTCATGAACCGCTAGCCGGATTTCGACGAAACTTGGTAGGAATGATTGATGTACATTGCTCTTTGAAAGTTGTTAAAATGGTGACCCCGGGGTCAAAAATGGGCGTGGCCCGTGGGGTCAAATTGGGGTCAAATTTTATTTTTGACTGAATATGGTCATGTCATATATCAAATTGAAGGTATCAATGAGGCGATCACTCTGGTGCAATATTTGTCGGAATCGGATGATTATGTCATCCATGATGGCCACCAAAAGGTCCATTTATTCAAGATTTTTAACGTTTTTTTCTCAGGAACCACATGGCCGATGCTGGGTGAAGCATTTTCAGATTTTGTAAAATGAGTCATCGCTTAATCCAAGATGACCGCCATCTAAAAATAGCACAATTTTTTTAAAACACATGAACTCAATGTCACATTCTCCTCTGGTGTTCATGGAGTCAGGTGATCGAATTAGGGCCATCATGGCCCTCTTGTTTTTAAATCCCGGCTATTGGATTGGCGAAAGCCAGGCAGGCGGTGGGTGGCGGCGTCCACAATGTTAAGTTTTCGTGTTTTGTTCATATCTCTGTTAATGTACCACCTAGAACTACCATACTTGCACAACTTCATAACCAATGGGTGCCCATTACATACGACCATCCAACATGTGACCTTTTTTTGACAGCGACCTAATTTTTCTGCGTAATCGACATACCGGTAGCCATTTTCAATGTTAAGTTTTCGTGTTTAGGTCCATTTCTCTGTTACTGTACCACCTACAGCCACCATACTTGCACAGCTTCATAACCAACTTGTGCCCACCACATACCACTATCCATCATGTGACTTTTTTTTACCTTTACCTATTTTTTCCGCGTAATCAACTTACCTATTTTCAATGTCAAATTGGACAACACTCATCAGACAGCACAGATGTTCACTCACATCTTGTACTAATACATGTATGCCAGCCTGCAACTGCATGTAGGTTTTCTCATACAATGGCTTCTTTTGCCATCTTCGGCCACTGACATTTGTCACTTTCAATTGTGGTCATAATAACATTAATAGCCAATTATCTTTGAAAACCTGGCCTTCGTGACTTGTTTTGTAGATGCCACAACCAATTAAATTTTAGCGCGGAATTTTGCTCAAGAAGACTTCTCGCAGCCGTCTGGTACATAACAAAAAAAAGCGTCTGGCACATAGCAAAAAAGATTTTGTCTTGTCAATATTTGTATTATAAGTGACGTGGTATTATAAAACTTATGGTGTGGATTATTATATTTAAAAAAAAAAACAATGCCGTAAACTACATTATATTAAGACTAATCCTCTGTAAAAACCAAAAAAAATTGCCATAGGGCACGCAAAATAACTGATTTTGTTCAAACTTTCACCCTTTTTAGCTCACCTAAGCAAAGCTCATGTGAGCTATTCTTATGGCAAAGTGTCCGTCGTCCGTCGTCCGTGAACATTTTCAATCATCTTCTTCTCCCGAATTGCTGAGCCGATGTTGGTAAAACTTTACAGGGATGATATATGGGTGATGCCATTTCAGACTTGTTAAAATGAAGGTCATCGACAATCCAAGATGGCCGCCGTGGAAAAGTAGGTAAAATTCTTAAAAAATCTTCTTCTCACGAACCGCCAGGCCGATTTTGACGAAACTTTGTATGAATGATCGATAGTTAATGCTGATTCAGATTTGTTCATATGGTGGCCCCTGGGTAAAAAATGGGCGTGGCCCGAGGGGTCAAATATGGGTCAAATTTTATTTTTGACCGAATATGGTCATATAATATCAGAGCTGCCAACTGTTACGATTTTTCCGTATTTGTTCCGGAAAATACGTTAGAAATACGGAAGTACGGATAACAATTAAAAAGTACGATTTTTAAAAAAATCAGCGCAGGAATATCTGGAAATAATAATTTCGTTTCACAATTCTGCCAATAAATCCTATTTTTTTATTTACCCGTAATCATACTCGCCGAGGCGCTTACCATTTCGATTCTTGTTGTATAGTAATAGTAATTTCAAGCGCTCAGCGATATTGATTTATTCATCACGTAAATTCATAAAATGTCTGCTCCAAAGCGTGCAGCCAACGAATTTGGGTATTTTTTATCGAAAGAAGTTAGGAGAACACATCTGTTCATCAATGATTACACCGAGACATGGCCCAATTTGGTCCTGTCAAAGCGCGGTGATGAATTTGCGTCTTGCAGGCAGTGTAATTGTGATTTTTCGGTTGGCCGAAACGAGGGCCAAGGCTCTAAAAAAGTTAATTTATGCATATAAGTGAGTACTGATTTGTGTTCCGGAAAACATATGTGATGTTCCGGAAAATAGCCCCCTTTTCTCTCCATGTTCCTCATGTGACCGACATGGGGTTGGCAGCTCTGTAATATATCAAATCGAAGGTATCGACTAGTCGATCACTCTGGAGCATTTTGTGTCTAAATTAGATGATTTTGTCATCCAAGATGGCCACCGAAAGGTAAAAAAGTTGTTCTTTTACTAAAGATTTCAAACGTATTCATCTTGTGAACTGCTTGACCGATATTGGCCAAACTTAACTGTAATGGTCTGTGGGTGAAGCCTGTCCATTTTTGTTAGATCATCACCAAATCCAAGATGTTCCGCCGTTGAAAAGTAGGTATAAAATTGTCAAAAAAATCTTCTCACAAACCTCCGGCCGATTTCGATCGAAACTTGGTGTGAATGATTGATAGTTAACGCTGTTTCAGATTTGTTATATGGTGGCCCCTGGGTCAAAAATGGGCGTGGCGAGGGTCAACTAGGGTTCAAATTATATGCCCCGAATATGGTCTATAATATATAAATCGAAGGTATCGACTGTCGATCACTCTGGAGCATTTTTGTCTCAATCAGTGATTTTGTCATCCAAGATGGCCACCGAAAGGTAAAAAAGTTGTCTTTTACTAAAGATTTTCAAACGTATTCTTCTTGTGAATGCTTGGCCGATATTGGCCAAACTTAACTGTAATGGTCTGTGAAAGCCTGTCCATTTTGTTAAAATGGAGGTCATCACCAATCCAAGATGTCCGCCTTGAAAAGTAGGTAAAATTGTCAAAAAATCTTCTCACAAACCTCCAGGCCGCTTTCGACGAAAATTGGTGTGAATGATTGATATTAACGCTGTTTTCAGATTTGTTCATATGGTGGCCCCTGGGTCAAAAATGGGCGTGGCCCGAGGGGTCAACTAGGGTTCAAATTATATTTTTGCCCGAATATGGTCATATAATATATAAAATCGAAGGTATCGACTAGTCGATCACTCTGGAGCATTTTTTGTCTCAATCAGATGATTTTGTCATCCAAGATGGCCACCGAAAGGTAAAAAAGTTTTTTTTTTTACTAAAGATTTCAAACGTATTCTTCTTGTGAACTGCTTGGCCGATATTGGCCAAACTTAACTGTAATGGTCTGTGGGTGAAGCCTGTCCATTTTTGTTAAAATGGAGGTCATCACCAAATCCAAGATGTTCGCCGTTGAAAAGTAGGTAAAATTGTCAAAAAATCTTCTCACAAACCTCCAGGCCGATTTCGACGAAACTTGGTGTGAATGATTGATAGTTAACGCTGATTCAGATTTGTTCATATGGTGGCCCCTGGGTCAAAAATGGGCGTGGCCCGAGGGGTCAACTAGGGTTCAAATTATATTTTTGCCCGAATATGGTCATATAATATATAAAATCGAAGGTATCGACTAGTCGATCACTCTGGAGCATTTTTTGTCTCAATCAGATGATTTTGTCATCCAAGATGGCCACCGAAAGGTAAAAAAGTTGTTCTTTTACTAAAGATTTCAAACGTATTCTTCTTGTGAACTGCTTGGCCGATATTGGCCAAAACTTAACTGTAATGGTCTGTGGGTGAAGCCTGTCCATTTTGTTAAAATGGAGGTCATCACCAAATCCAAGATGTCCGCCGTTGAAAAGTAGGTCAAATTGTCAAAAAATCTTCTTCTCACAAACCTCCAGGCCGATTTCGACGAAACTTGGTGTGAATGATTGATAGTTAACGCTGTTTCAGATTTGTTCATATGGTGGCCCCTGGGTCAAAAATGGGCGTGGCCCGAGGGGTCAACTAGGGGTATTATATTTTGACCGAATATGGTCTTAATATATCCAATCCAAGGTATCGACGAGACGATCACTCTGGAGCATGTTTTGCCAAAATCAGATGATTACGTCATCCAAGATGGCCACCGACAGGTCAAAAGGTTGTTCTTTTACTAAAGATTTCAAAGGACTTCTTCTTGTGAACTGTTTGGCCGATATTGACCAAACTTAACTGAAATGGTTTGTTGGTGAAGCCTGTTCATTTTTGTCAAAATGGAGGTCATCACCAAATCCAAGATGTCCGCCGTTGAAAAGTAGGTCAAATTGTCAAAAATCTTCTTCTCACAAACCGCCAGGGCCGATTTCGACGAAACTTTGTATGAATGATCGATAGTTAACGCTGATTCTGATTTATTTTGTTCATATGGTGGCCTCTGGGTCAAAAATGGAAAAGGTCATGGCCCGAGGGGCAAATAGGGGTCAAAATTTTATTTTTGAACCGAATGGTCATTTTATATATCAAATCGAAGGTATAGCAGTAAATCACATGCACATTCGCAATATATGTTAGATCAGAAGGTACCAACAAATTCTGTGGAACATTTGAAGTTGTAAGAGAAGAGTCTTTGTGAAATCAAGATGACCACTATGGAGGCTTTTAGGTGAGCGATACAGGCCCATTTGGGCCTCTTGTTTTTGTCTCCATGCAAATATCACAAATCAGCCAATATTTTGTTCTCGATGGCGACGGTTGCCATGAAAATGGGATTTTTCAATTTTTTATCAAAATTTCAATTTTTATCAGGAGTCTATTTTTAAAAAAAAAACAACAATTCCTAAATTTTTGTATTGTTTTTGTCTCGCCCGCGAAGCGGAAAGCGAGACATAGGTTTTGCTTTTCCGGCTTCGTCGTCGGCGGCGTCGTCGTCGTCGTCATCATTCAATGTTAAGTTTTCATGTTACGGTCATTACTTCAACACCTTATCACCTACAGTCATCAAACTTTATACATACCTTTACTATGATATGTAGATGAATATAGGACTATTAAAAAAAAAAATTCCGGGCTCCAGGGTCAAGGTTAAACTCTATTTCTTTCTATGCTACAAACTGAACATTAATGCATGAAGACCCGTTTTCTCGTGCGCTCTGTACACCTTACCTGTAGAGAGAACAATAGCCTTCTCCAGTTGAACACTTCTGCATGTGCAAGCATGTGCAAATTTCCAGCTTGACCACTAAATGTCCAGCTAAATTATTACAGGTAATTGTATCCCCCGGACTCCGTCGGGGGATACTATGGATTTGTCAGCGCGCCGCGTCCGCCACAGACACTTCTTGTCCGGAGCATAACTCGAATACCCTTTGGAATATTTTCATGAAACTTCACACATGCATAGACCACGACCCGAAGGTGTGTCGCGCACAAGAATGACAACTCTTGCATAGCTAATTTTTGAGTTATCTCCCTTTTTTGTTTCTCGCACTGATTTCGTGTCCGGAGCATAACTCCACCACCCTTTGGAATATTTTCATGAAACTTCACACATGCATAGACCACGACCCGAAGGTGTGTCGCGCACAAGAATGACAACTCTTGCATAGCTAATTTTTGAGTTATCTCCCTTTTTTGTTTCCCGCATGATTGACCATACTCGGACCACCCTTTGGAATATTTTTTATGAAACTTAACACATTCAATTAGACCACGAACCGAAGGTGTGTCGTGCACAAGAATGACAACTCTTGCATAGCTAATTTTTTAGTTATCTCCCTTTTTTGTTTTCGCTCACTGATTTCCTGTCAGGAGCATAACTCGACCACCCTTTGGAATATTTTCATGAAACTTCACACATGCATAGACCACGACCCAGGAGTGTGTCGCGCGCAAGAATGACAACTCTTGCGTAGCTAATTTTTTAGTTATCTCCCTTTTTTGTTTTGCACACTCTACAAACTGGACAATAATGCATGAAGACCTGTTTTCTCGTCTACTCTGTACACCTTTTCTCCTGTGCTCTGTACACCTTACCTGTAGAGAGAACAATAGAGACTGGGAGAACCATGTGCTAGCATGGGCTTGCATGTGCAGATGTCCAGTGCTTGACCACTGTTGACCAGGTAATTTATACAGGTAAATTACTACATTGGATATTACATTGAAAATATTGTGGCATATGTGACCTACTGCAGATATATGTAGATGAATATAGGACTATTAAAAAAAAATTCTGGGCTCCAGTAGCAAGCATTATTATTTTTAAACTTTTTTTTTCCATTTTTTTTTCTTTTCTTTTTTTTCATTTTTTTTTTCAAATTATTTTTCAATTTTTGTCAAGTAGCATAAGGTCGTAAGTGCTATATACAGACTATTCACATGTGCATGTGCTAGCATGTGCAACTGACCACTGACCACTTACAGGTAATTTATACAGGTAAATGATCACATTACATTTCCGTAAACTGTGTTGAAAATATTGTGGCAATATGTGGACCTGTGTATATATGATATGTAGATAAATATAGGACTATTAAAAAACATTCTGGGCTCCAGTAGGGAACATTATTCTTTTATTTTTTTTAAATTTAATTTTATTTTTCAAATTTTTTTTTCCATTCTTTTTCAATTTTTTAACTGACCACTAACTTATTACAGGTAATTTATACAGGTACATTATTACATTTCCGTAAACTGTGTTGACAATATTGTGGCAGTATGTGGACCTGTGCAGATATATGTAGATAAATATAGGACTATTAACAAAAATTCTGGGCTCCAGTAGCGAGCATTATTATTATTTTTATTTCTTTTGTATATTACATTTCCGTAAACTGTGTTGAAAATATTGTGGCATTATGTGGACCTGTGCAGATATATGTAGATAAATATAGGACTATTAAAAAAAAATTCTGGGCTCCAGTAGCAAGCATTATTATTTTTAATTTTTAAACTTTTCTTTTCCCTTTTTATTTTTCATTTTTTTTTTCAAATTCTTTTTCAATTTTTGTCTAGTAGCATAAGGTCGTAAGTGCTATATACAGACTATTATCATATAATAAAACAATTATTGACTAGTGAGCCATAGAATATAATCTGATATTCTATGGCTCACTTGTCAATAATTGTATAATATGTTCGGGCCAGTGAAAATTGCTTTCGGGCCCAGGCTCGAGGTCAAGGCGGGACAAGGCGAGGCATCTGATTCCGCGGAATTCTTGTTTACTTATCTCCCTTTGTTGTTTCGTGCTCTGATTTTGTATCCAGAGCATAACTCGAACACCCTTTGGAATATTTTTATGCCCCACCACGATAGTGGAGGGGGCATTTAGTGTTACCCTTGTCCGTCCGTCCGTCCGTCCTTCCGTCCGCACACACGAATGGGTACTTGTTGTAAGCGTACGGGGATCTTATTGGGTAGGGTTAGGATAGTGTTGGGTACTCTTGTTGGGTATTTTTATACAGTAAAAACCCTACAAGTATTCATTCGTAGGAACGTGCGTCCCGTCCTCCCGTCCGTCCGTCCGTCCGGGCACACATTAGGGTACTTATGTGGCTAGCCCCACAGGGTTATGGACTTGGTAAAGGATAGGGTTGGTTACAATTAGCCACCTAAAAAATGTTTTATGTGGCTAAAAATCGTTTTATGTGGCTAAAAATCGTTTTATGTGGCTAATATTTAACATGTGATAAGTCACATAAGTATAGTAATGTAAGAACGTCCGTCCGTCCGTCCGTCCGTCCGTCACAAAACTTTAACACTCGGGTAAATGTCTCATAATTTCTTCATCCTTCGACCGATCTGCTTCATATTTCATATACACATTGCTCTGATGGTTCACTACCGCCCTGTGCCAAATCCACGCCCTGTACCAAATCCACGTTCGTCCTGCCTCCGCCAAGCCCAGGGTCAAGGTCACATACTTGGTGCTTCAAAAACTTTAACGCTCGTGTTAATATCTTATAATTTCTGTTTTCTTTCACGGATCATCTTCATATTTCATATACGCATTACTCTAATGGTCCTCTACCGCCCTGTGCCAAATCCACGTTCGTTCTGCCCCCGCCAAGCCCAGGGTCAAGGTCACATACTTGGTGCTTCAAAAACTTTAACGCTCGGGTGGTAAATCTTATAATTTCTGTTTTCTTTCATCGGATCATCTTCATATTTCATATACGCATTGCTCTAATGGTCCTCTACCGCCCTGTGCCAAATCCACGTTCGTCCCGCCCGCCAATGCCCAGGGTAACAGGTCACATACTTAGGTGCTTCAAAAACTTTAAACGCTCAGGTAAATATCTTATAATTTCTGTTTTCTTTCACGGATCAGCTTCATATTTCATATATGCATTGCTCTAATGGTCCCTCTACCGCCCTGTGCCAAATCCATGTTTGTCCTGCCCCCGCCAAGCCCAGTGTCAAGGTCACATACTTGGTGCTTCTAAAAACTTTAACGCTCAGTAAAAGAAAATTTTAGACTTGCAATTTGGCCTCATTTATTATCAAAGCGATATGTGGGACATCCGTGTTCTATGAACACATTTTCTAGTTTATTAAACTTCACACATGCATAGAAGACGACCCAAAGGTGTGTCGCACGTAAGAATGACAAGTCTTGCGTCGTTAATTTCTTAGTTATCTCCCTTTGTTGTTTCGTGCACTGATTTCGTGTCTGGAGCATAACTCGAACACCCTTTGGAATATTTTCATGAAACTTCACACATGCATAGACCACGACCCTAAAGGTGTGTCCCGCAAGAATGACAACTCTTGCATCACTAATTCTTTAGTTATCTCCCTTTGTTTTTCCGTCACTGATTTTGTCTCCGGAGCATAACTCGAACACCCTTTTTTCAAACTACAGTGCGACCCCGTTAGTACACGCTTCACTATAACACGAATTCGGTTAGTACACGGTTGTGCCTTGGCTCCCGAATTTTTTTCCTATTTGTATATCAAAATCGTGTTAAATTTGTAACACGTCTATTGTCAGAAATCGTGTTAAATTTGCGATTCTTTCCCAAATTAGACCCAAAATGGACGATTTTTTTCTTTTATGGGCGCATAGCCTCCTATTATCTCACCGATGTGAATGTGCAGCTGATTCACGTTTGCACATTTCGTAAATTAATCCGAGCAAACTGGGAATAAGATCAGTAAGACCAGTAACAAAGCAGTGCTAATTGTTATGTGCTCGATTTAATTTTTTCCGGCATGCGTTCGCGCTCACCATTGGTGGAATATTAATTAGGTGTAAAGGCTGACCAATCGGAGATCGCGTATCAGTCGCGCAGATTAACTCGACCCAGATTAACTAAATTCTTACAGCACTGCCCACGCCCCGGGCGCATGTACACAAATGTACATTACAACTGGCCTTGTTTCCTTTCGCTAGTCATAATTGAGCCAGTGCATGAGATAATCAACTTTATTATATACGGTAACTGAGATTTTCGCCGAGAATGATTTGACTATTTTCTGCTAATATATCGGAAAGTTGATAACATTTTCAGAGCAAATGCGTAATAATTACTAATTTAATATTCGTCAACATTCGATATCGTTTACAGAAAATGTACACTATTATCAGATTCATCTTCGTCGAAAATCTCGCGTGATAAGCCTGATTACCTCATGAACTGGCGCAAAATATTATAACACCTCTGGCAAAACATGTCTAGACAGGTCTGTACTCAAACCCACAGGTGGAATAGTCGGACGTGTGACACAAAAGAAAATGACCATTACAAAAATATCCATTACCCCACCCACTTTGATCTCGTTCTATTATTAACGTCATGTACAGTACGATACCAGGTGGGGTGGGATAATGGGATTTTTTTTAATAGGCATTTATTTGTTGGTGTCATAGGTCCGTGTACTTCCACCTGTGCTCACCATAAGAGTAAAACCCAGATTGCAACGCACGAGCCATTGTCCGTGATGTTGCAGCTGATGGAACAGGATATCGGTCATTGGGTCATTGCGTCATCATTACTACACTTTTTTCTACACGCGTTTACAATAATGGATTGCACGGACCTGCGTAGATCTACATTCTACATGAACATGATGAATAAATAAAACATGACGTTAACAATTCTTGGATTCAATATATTTATTATATGCGAAGATAACAGTGAAAACTTATGGCATATTATAGGCATTGGCGACGTCGTTCATTCGCAGTCACAGTGTACAGTGTACATGTATTTTTTGTTGACATTATGATGCGTCTTGGGCGAGAACGGATATAGCACGGTTCGGATAAGCAACATGGAAGGTTGTATGTCGCCGGACTTCCGTGTACTAACGGGGTCGCACTGTGCTTGTGTATCTGGGGAGGGGGATACACATGCGCTTGTCGACAAGCGTCCATTTCTAGTTTATACAGGTAAATTATTATACCTGGGTATTACATTTCCGTAAACTGTGTTGACAATATTGTGGCAATATGTGGACCTGTGCAGATATGATATGTAGATACATATAGGACTATTATAAAAATTCTGGGCTCCAGTAGCGAGCATTATTTTTTTGTTAATTTTTAAACTTTTTTTTTTTAAACTTTTTTTCCATTTTTAGCCAGGTTTTTTGTTGGGAAAAAAATCATTTTAAACTTACTTTTTTTTTAAACTTTTTTTCCATTTTTAGCCAGGTTTTTTTGGGGAAAAAATCAACGCTATTGGGTTGGCGAAAGCCAGGCGGGCAGGCGGCGTCCACAATCAATGTTAAGTTTTCGTGTTTCAGTCCATTTCTTTGTTACTGTAACACATAGGACCAACAAGCTTTCACAGCTTCATAACCAAGGGGTGCCCACCACATATCACTATCCAACATGTTACCTTTTTGAACTTGACCCATTTTTTCCGCGCAGTCAATGTTAACTTTTCGTGTTTACAATGTTAAGTTTTCGTGTTTAAGTCCATTTCTTTGGTACTGTACCACCTAGGACCACCAAACTTTCACAGCTTCATAACCAAGGGGTGCCCACCACATACAACTATCCAACATGTGACCATTTTTTTTACCTTCACCTATTATTTCTACGTAATTGACTTAGCCATTTTCAACGTTAACTTTTTAACGTACGTCTGGTTAAAGTTTTTTGGTTAAAGTTTTTCCTTATACTATGTCTCTGCAACTGCTTCACCCATTACCTTGATACTTCACATGGGTGTTTATCATCATTGTCGCGCCCGCTTGCGGAAAGCGCGATATAGTCGGCATTTTGGCATACGTCCGTCCGTCCATGTGTCCGGTTAAAGTTTTTCCATCTACTATATCTCTTTTTTTAGTGTCCATGCCTCGCCCCAAGGCACGACATGCAGGCCACGGCCATCTAGTCTACAAAAAGTGGCCTCGTTTCTCGTTTTTTTTTCAAATTCTTTTTCCATTTTTGTCTAGTAGCATAAGGTCGTAAGTGCTATATACCGACTATTATCATATACTAAAACAATTATTGACTAGTGAGCCATAGAATATAATCTGATATTCTATGGCTCACTAGTCAATAATTGTATAATATGTACGGGCCAGTGAAAATTGCTTTCTGGCCCAGGCTCGAGGTCAAGGCGGCGTTTGACATTTGATTCCGCGGAATTATTGTTATATAAAAGAATACACTTTTTATACGACCGTTTTGAAAAAAACGGTACGTATTATGTTTTACGCGGGGCGGGTGGGCGACCGACAGAAGAACTGCATAGTTTGTGTACACAACTCCTCTGAAACCGTTCAGTCGATCGATCTGAAACTATACACACGTCTTCTACACATATTGAAGATGTGCACCTTGGTGTTTTTATGCCAACATTTTTTTTTTAACAAAAATATCACCTTTTTAACGTAGCCATTTTTTCTACATTTTTAGCTTGCCTGCACAATAGCTTATGGCATACCCCAGGCGTCGTCGGCGTCGGCGTCCACAAACTAAATATCTTATAACTTCTGTTTCCTTTCATGGAACACCTTGTTATTTCATACATGCATTCCAAATCCACGACCCACCACCCAACCCTTACCCCAAGGTCAAGGTCAAGGTCACAAGCTCAGCATGTTCATAAACTTAACGTTGGGGTAAATGTTGTGTAACTTCTGTTTATTTACAGGGAACACCTTCATATTTCATTCATGCATTCATCTGATGATACTCTATCGTGCTATAGCAAAACCATGACCAAACCCCCCCCCACCCCTTTCCCCAAGGTCAATGTCACAAACTTGGCACATTCATTAACTTAACGTTGGGGTAAATTTTTTATAACATCTGTTTCCTTTCATGGAACGCCTTGATATTTCATACATGCATTCATCTGATGATACTCTATCGTGCGATAGCAAATCCATGACAAAGCGGCCATCCCTTACCTCAAGGTCAAGGTCACAAACTTAGCACATTCATAAACTTAACGTTGGGTACATGTCTTATAACTTCTGTTTCCTTTCATGGAACACCTTGTTATTTCATACATGCATTCCTCAGATGACCCTCTATCATGCTGTAGCAAATCCATGACCCACCACCAAGCCCTTACCCCAAGGTCCTTTCACAATCGTGGCACATTCATAAACATAACGTTGGGTAAATGTCTTATAAGTTCTGATTCCTTTCATGTTCATGGAACACCTTGTTATTTCATACATGCATTCCTCAGATGACCCTCTATCATGCTGTAGCAAAGCCATGACCCACCACCTAGCCCTTACCCCAAGGTCAAGGTCACAAACTTCGCACATTCATAAACTTAACGTTGGGTAAATGTCTTATAACTTCTGTTTCCTTTCATGGAACACCTTGTTATTTCATACATGCATTCCTCAGATGACCCTGTATCATGCTGTAGTAAATCCATGACCCACCACCCAACCCTTACCCCAAGGTCAAGGTCACCAACTTAGCATGTTCATAAACTTAATGTTGGGGTAAATGTTGTTTAACTTCTGTTTATTTACAGGGAACACTTTGATATTTCATACATGCATTCATCTGATGATCCTCTATTGTCCTACAGCAAATCCATGACCCACCCCTTTCCCCAAGGTCACAAACTTAGCACATTCATACATGCATTCCTCATGTGAATAGCTATCATGCTGTAGAAAATCACCAACTTAGTGAGTTCATAAACTTAACGTTGGGTTAAATTTTGTTTTGCTTCTGTTTTCAGGGAGCGCATTGATATTTCATTCATTCATTCATCTTAATATGCTATATTATGCTATAGCAAACCCACGACCCACCTTGCACCACTGACCCCATGTCACGGTCCACCGCATGCCCCTTAACCCAAGGTCAATTATATATAATATTCATGTTTTTTATGCAACTGTGCCAAGTTTGAGTGAAGGCTGCCAACAGGCGAGCTTCGTTGTCTTCTGACAACTCTTGTTACAAATTGGGTCACCATATGGTAACAAATTATAATATCAAGTGTCATCCAGGCTTATTATAACATGCAAAGGTCATAGATAAACATTAGCATGGATGACAAGCATTAACATGACCTTACCCCTGATGTTATTTCAAGGGCCGTTTTAAAATTATATGCCCTGTCTATTAGGCCACGTTTATAGTTTGCTTTATGTTCTGCAAATAACCTGTACACAAAGTTCACAATTTTATTTTAT